>JAJHUR010088858.1:0-12904 GCA_027495735.1 Lutjanus campechanus | reverse complement strand
TATATCCTATTTGTCGTATTATCTAGTTATTTGTATAAGTCATGACTCAAGCTGTGAAGTCTTTATTCATTCACACAGCATCAGAAAATACTCGTAAATTAGGCAACATAATTCAAGATTAAAAATTAATAATTGTACTTTGTTTTGCAGGATTTATGTTGTCTTTTCCCTATCTTATTCAATTCTAGCACACAGGGAAAAATGCACATATTTATTTAGATGTTAAAATTACTTGTATGTGTTTATGCTAGCTTTGGACAGCTAAGTATCCTACATAAATAATAGTCTACCACCATGTTCACTGGGCCTGAAACTTGTGTGTGTGATCATATTTTCTAAAACACAACTTTAGTTACTATTTAAGAATAGCTATAATCAATATTTTCATATTAACTGCAAATCACCTGACTACTTGTATATGAAAGGGGTCACTTGTGGTGACAAACTAACTGCAGTTTCCTTCAGCTCTGTGGAGGGAAAACTCCGAGGTTGAATCTGGCAGAAAAGTCAGACATTTCCCTCAAGAGCTGGCACAGACCAAAACAGAGCTAAAAGGGGGGTGAACATTTGTAATCATCAGGTGAACAGAAACATGCCTCAAAATGAATACTAATTTTGTTCCATGCTTGCTTTATGTGGAAACCGACAAAGCTGTTACGGCTAACATGTAAGCAAACAGTTGCCCGTCATTGATATGTCAATGCTGAGTTTAAAGCTTGTTTCTGCTTCCCCCAGGTCACCAAAAAGTAGTTACTGGAGGTATAACCATACTCTAACCATCACAGGTATTCGCGTGGTTGTGGTCGTGGAGCTGTTATAGGTCTTCTGTTATCAGGACAAAATCGCAAAAAGCACAAAACTTGAAGTCAAATATGCCAATCCATTTATTTTTACACTATAACAAAAATATGTCTCTCAAATTAGACACAGTAGCTTTATCCTGCCTTACGGTCAAAAACCGTAGACCTTGCTATGCGCCCCACACTTGTATCAGTTAGTCCTACTCTTAAGTGCATGCCTATTCACAGCACCACCCAAATGGCCACCATTGAAATGGCTCTAACTGTAGCAGTACAATATTATAGTGTAGTATAAAAGAAAATATTTGTTTTGAACGTGCAGGCCTAGTATCAGCTGCAAACCTTAGCTGGATATGAATTGGAACACATCTCCAGTGATGATATAAAATAAAAAGTTAAGCAAAGTTATTGATGAAATGCATCTTTGCTCTAGAGCTGACAAGGAAACTTGCCCCATGTGATGATTCTGATCCCAAAGGTCACTAGATGATAAAACTCAGCAAAAATTCTCTGAAATGATTTATCACTTATTCGTTCCTTCGTCCTACACAGCTTCAGGTAGCACAATTGAAGGAAACTAAAAGGGGTTACATCCAGAAGAGTACTTTGCTCTGTGTCATCTGACTGAGTGATTCTGCTTCTTGTGATTTACGGTAGACTGAACCATGGCCTCTCGAGTTCACTCCTGATGGCTGTAAGAGAGCTCAGTGAGAGCTGTAGCTGCGTCACACGGTGCTTCCTCTGGCCAGGGGGTCAGGTCTGAGAGGGGCTGAGGAGGTGGAAGGGGTCACTGGGCAGGAAGACGAGAAACTGGTGAAGACAGAGGCAATATCACAGCTGGACGTCTCTGATTCTTTTACAGTCCTGGTGCTTTATCTCAGTGTTTCCTGACTGTTTGTTTTGCTGGTGACCGTACTAAAGCTTGAAACAATGGCTGTAATCATGACAGTAGTCAGTGTTTACAGTGTTTGCCTGCTGTCTGGCATCTTGCTCAAACTCTGTGGGGTGTCGTTTTCCTCTTCTGGTTTGTGGTCATATCTGTGTGAGAGTTTCAATGCCTCTTTATCTCTTCCAGGATGGCTCGGTGGGGAACCTTGATGACCTGGCTCAGGAGTATTCTCAGTATTACGGCACCTCCCTCAGTGACGTGTGTGAAAGGATGGAGGAGCTACGGAAACGCAAAGTAGTGCAAGATGCAGAGATGGTAAACAGTCTTATCAGTCTTCGTCTTGTCACTAACATAAAAAAATCTTATATCTCTGCACTAAATTATTGAGATTCTTTCTGCTGCCATCTTACTAATTTATCATGCTGTCTTTTAAAGGAATAGTTAGGCATTTTGGGAATGCACTCACTCATATTCGTGCTGAGAGTAATATTAGAACAGTGGTTCCCAACCTTTTTCCTTTAGGGACCCATTTTCTATCATAAACTGAAGACTCCTGATTAAGTGAGCAATAACTGCAGGAAGCTTATCTAAGACGAGTGGTTTGGATTAATTTTGAGCAGATTATTTTCTTTTAATACTGCATCATAGATGAGTTTTTCTGATATTTTAGGAGCTTCCTCATACATTTTCTGTCTGTATTACCTTTTTTTTCTAGTATTTTTACTTGATTTTGACAAATTACATGTTTTTCTTAGCCCTGGAAAATTAAAATTGACCATTGTTCTTTTAGCTGTTTGGTTGTTTTGATTGCATACTTTTCTAATGGAGGACTAGGCTGTTAAGCAGAGAGTGAACAGTCTGTGAATATAGCTTGTGTTCAGGTCTTTGCCATGCCCTTATCCTGTGAGATTTTAGGGTTTTAAAAAATAACAGTTTTAATTTAGTTTTCTTCATGGAAATGAATAAAATGTTGAGATATATGTGTACTCTCTGTATTTTGTTTTAAGTTTTCTTACACTGTTTAAAATCAAAAAGGCCTCTTGACCCCCTGTGAAGTGTTTGCAACCCTCACTGGGGACCCTCAGATTGGGAACCAGTGTATTAAAATGTTGACTGCAACTTAATATAAAGACTGGGAACAGCTAGCCCACCAGCACCTCTAAAATTCACTAATGAACATGTTATATATTGTTTGGTTAACCAGGGTAGCTGTTTTCAATCTTAATGCTAAGATAAGCTAGCCAGCTGCTGGCTGTAAGTACATGTTTAGCATACGGACATGAGTGGTACTGATTTTCTCATCAAATTCTTAAAAGAAAGTGAGCCTGTGTCCTGAAATGTTGAACTATTCCTTTAACTTATGGGTCTACCGCATGTCTTCGCTGCATGTTGTGCATCTAGCAGTGAGGTTGTACCCCCCTCCCCCCTTCGAAGCGTATAGGAGAAGGCTGTAACTAGAGCAAGTGTTTGGTTTGTCTATTCTGGGCTACTGTAGAAAAATAACGGTTCAACATGTCAGTCTCTGTGAAAGAGGACCTTCTGTAGATCGAAACAGAATGCAAACACCATTCTTATTTTCAGGTGATTATACATTAATGAAAACATGCATGAGTATTATATTCCATTTCTGCCACAATCCCTCTAAATCTCACACACTGACCCTGAAGTGTCTGCATTAATGTTGTTCTTATCTGTGTTTTGACTATTTGCTTTTAACCTTGCGTAGCCAACAATCTGCCTCTGGAAAACAGATAAAAACTTACATTTTGGTCACATTGCACATTTATTGACATTGTAGAAGAAATTTTACTACCTGTTAGTTTTGAAATTTACTATCTGTTCATAGTAATGTAATTACAGACATCATAAATGGTGACTCATGACTGTTAACCGGTGTTATTCCACAATGTGGGCTGAACGATGTAGTTAGCTGAATATTATTTCTATTTTTGTGTTATGATGACACTATAATTTACTCCTGCACTTCCCCTGCTCCTGTGTTTCAGGGAAAGGTTGACTCAGTGGCCACATCACTTCAGCTACGCTCACAGATCCAGGTGAGTGTCCAGCTCTGAGTGTGTCAGACCCCATGAGAAGGCAACTTCCTCCTCTGTGCGTCAGCCGGCAGCCTGATAAGAGGCTGTGGAATAGCCATGTCATGATTATCCCAAGCAAAACTAAAGTAGAGGGCTTAAAAGTAACATTTTACTGACTGTGATGCAAAGAGCTGGCCTTGAAACTGTCCTTGAATGTGAACATGTGACCAGTGGCGTATGTGGGTTTCATTGCCACCAAATTACAAGATTGGTATGTTAAAAGTGCAACAAATTACAAAGGAGCAAATACCACAAATTCCTCTTTTATTGCCCCTTAATTGTTTGGTCTGTATAAGATACTTTTTCTGCTACATATTTTACTTTTTTCCACTGAAAGAAAATACCTTAATTCAAAAATCACTTGTCGCTATCAGTGTTTGGAACATACATTTAAACAGTGGTGGAAAGTAAGATAAGATTAGATATTCCTTTATTAGTCCCAGAGCTGGGAAATTTACCGTGTTAAAGCAGCAAAGGGGATAGCAGAAATATAAAGAATCATCACCAAGAAATATAAAAATATAAGCAAGAGGAAATAATGAACAATTTAAACAGGTGATATAAAAATAGGAACACTATTAACAGGGGAAATATAAAAATAGGAACAGTATATACATATAATAAGACTCAGCAAGTGACTAAGTACATTTACTCGAGTACAGTTTTGACATACTTATATTTTACATGACTATTTCCATTTTATGCTATTTCATACTTCTAATCCACTACATTTTAGAGGTAAATATTGTACTTTTTTGTGCGCTACATTTATTTTACACTTGCATTGTTACTAGTTACTTTTTACAAAAAACATATGCTGATATAATGTGATGCAGTACTATACTACTAATCTACCCAGTAGCATACTGTAAAAAGCATCTAAATTGGAGCAACCACATTGACAAACTGCAGCATTAAAATGCTCTCATATGTATTTTTTAAACAAAGCAGAATAATATAATATCTGTAAAAATATAACACTGAGAGGAGCCATTCTGTGTTATGAGTATTTTTATTTTTGATACTTTAGGTATATTTTGCTCACAGTACTTCTGTACCTTTACTTAGGTGACATTTCAAATTCTGGGCTTTTACTTGTAACAGTATTTTTAGACCATGATATTTCTGCCACTGCAAGGAATTTTCATATTGTTTTGTTTTTGGAGGTCCCAGTGGACAAAAAGGTGTAAATTTTCTTCTGCCATTACCATCAAAAATAAATTATCTAAATAAAAATGTCCTTTCTCTGTATGTATTTAAATTCACACCTTTTTCCCTTCTTAAGGAATCCCTTGGACTCAGCAGTACAACCTCCACTCCAGAGACTGAGAGACGGTAAGAGGAAAAAAACAAATTATGACTTATTTTTTAAAAGGAAGTTCAGGAAATCCTCATCTCATCACCCACAGGGACCAATGTGATTGAAGGGACAATTATAAGCACCAGGAAATACTGTAATAGATAATAATAAATATGGCTGGGACTATTATCTGTTGATGTGTAATACTGTGGCTGTACAGACACGTTATCATTCAATAGTCATATCTCTTTTGGAAGTTGAACTGTGATTCCTCCTCCTGTATTACCTCTATGTGCCTCTTGTGCCTTTCCTCTGCTTCCTGGTGCCCTTCAGTCACATTAATGAAGCATTTCTGTGTCACCTCCAAACTTCCTTCCTTCCCTCCATTGTGTCTTTTGAGGGATTTTAACGATTAGTCATATTTTGTCATTGGAAAGCCGAACATGATGAAGGAACTAGACGATGACTAATGATAAAGCAACATATTGATTTGATTAAGCCTGATGAAAATTGAGCAATATCCATATTTTTAAGGATTTATTATAATGACAAACAGTCCTGTATTATTCAGAACCTGGATAGGAGGACGGCAGACAAATCTCCTTATATAGCTCATGTATTCAGACAGGATTCACAGAAAACATACACTGCCCCCTAGTGGGACATGCAGCACATAATAATGCTGGAGGACATTATCATTTTACACTCAAGTTTTTAACACTTTTTTAAAACCAGTATCTGATATTTAATTAGTCTTTTCTTCCTGTTCTGTGTATTTTCCTTATGATCCCCCTTCAAATCACAATTTAACTTGTTTATCCACACTGGTACACATGTCCAGTTTTAGAGAGTTTGATTAACAGCTACACAAATAAACTTTAATAGAAGTGATCAATTTTCATGCCAAAGTATTTCAAATATTTATTGTCTCCCACATTTTTCTACTGTAGAATTAAGAAGTGAGAAAACTCCATAACCCTGAATAGAGTTTAAATATCATGGTGCGGTTTGCTTCATGAACTGTGTCGATTGGTACAAAATGAATTTTCTATTACCTGATTCATGGTCCATGTTAAAAATTAGACCAATGTGGGTTTTTGATTACCAGTACAGACAGGGGACATTTTTTGGCAATGATGAAGATTTGATAATGCATAAAATAAATTCAGTGTATCCCCTAGAGCAGACCTGTGCAAAATGTGGCCCAGATTCAGATTTGGTTCACTGAAAAGTTCCATGTGCCCCTCAAGGCCATCATGTGCACTTGGAAATATTGCAATTAAAATCTAACAAAGACAGTCAATATTATTTTGCTTACTGAAAAATCCTTATTTGGCTTTTATTCTGTGTCCCTTAGTAATGATAATGAACTCCATTGTTTATATTAACTGTCTTAACTGCAACTTTATTCACTCAGCGCCGTACATTCATGTTGTTTACATTGTTCTTCGCTTGTTGCGCCAACTAACTTTTAGTCGGCATGCATGACATACCGTAAAACCGTGTCTGAGACCCTCCCAACAAAAATATTTGGCCCACAATTCCATCACATTGTAATTTAGAAAGGTTTACATAGAGTAGAAGTGCATTACTGTGTTAGCCAGCTATTAGCTCACAGACATCTATATGCTGGTGTGCTCTATATAGAATATTATATCACATTTGTGTGTCCAGCCCACAGTAGCCCCCTCTAAGAGACCCTGACTGTGTCTTTACTGAAAACCAGAGTGGTGCTGCAACTAACAAGTATTTTCAATATCGATTAATCTGAAGATCATTTTCTCAATTAATCAATTCGATTTTGGTCCACGTCAGAAAATGGTGTAAGATGTTTATCACTGTTTCCCAAAGCCAAGATGACAACCTAAAGAGTTAACTATCACAGAAGACTAAAGAAACCAGAAAGAATTCACAGGAAGCTCGAAGAAGAGAGTTTCGTACAGTTTTTCTTAAAAAAGGGAAAACAATTAATCGATTATCAAGATAGTCAGTGATTAATTTAATATTTGATAATGAGCTGTTTAATCGGCTTATTGTTAGAGCTCTAAACCAGAGTAATGACATTTTCTAGGTGGGTTAATGGGTGACAAACTTTTTGTGTTAAGAAAATCAAATAGGCTTAGTGGCTTGTCTTTTAAAAGAAGAATAAACACGTCACAATTATTTAACCAAACATGAACAGAAAGTATATTTCATTGCAGGTGAGACATTTTTGTAGCTGTGGTCAGGGAGAAACTTCATCACTTCAGCAGCAAACTCATTTACAAAACAGAAAGTGCAGGTCTGATGTGTTTGCAGACTGATACACTGACCAAAGTGTCAGCCACAAGTGTCAACTGAGAGAGAGAGAGAGAGAGAGAGAGAGTTATACACAACAAACAGCCCAGAGAGATGAAGAGTGAGAGACAGACAGACAGACAGAAAGAGAGAAAGAGGGAGGGTGAAAGTGTGCAGGGAATGCAGAGGCCACGTTAGTGCTGCTGCTGCTGCTGCAAAACCCTGACTGGACATGAAAAAGACTCTATTGTTCCTGCGATGGCCGTAGAGCACTGACCTCTGTTCATCAGCCAACAGCAGCCAGTCTTTTTCATCTGTTTTCACTACTTTGATTTCCCTTCACTATGATGCCAGTGTCATGAGGGACAGAGCACTTTTGTGATTCTTTTTCTTTTCTTTTTTTTTTTTTTTAATCTGACGCAAGTCGAGAGGATAGAAAGAGATGTTAAGGGAGATGGTGGGATAGCAGGGAAAATGAAGAAAATAACTTTGGACAATAGGTACCGTTTTGTTCTTGGCTTTGATTCCTCATTTGAACTCTTCAGATAAGTAAATATTTTGTTTTGATTTTTAGGTTTCCTGTGCACAAATCTAGCTCTGATGATGGATCAGGAGGTAAGTTGAAATTTTAAGTAAATTTTAATTACATGCATCATATACTTGATGCTTTATTGTTAGTACAAGCAGATTGATGTTAATTTTCGCTTTCACTTCTCTGCACTAAACTGAGCTTAAAGAAAAGCTTAAACAAATGTTTTGTGTGTATTAGTGGTTGAAGGTGTTTTTGTTCCGTATATTTCTTCTTTGATTGTACTACTGGCAATGTGGAGTGAGTATTTTTAAATACAAAAAATTACCTTCATGTTTTTGTTTGGGGTTGTTGTGGTTTAGGACATGAACTTTAGTCTTAGTTAGATCAGTGCAGTAATTTTGTGGTTTTACTGTTGCTAGATTTTTTTTTTCTCTGCACTAAATCAAAACAAATTATTTATTTTTAAAGGAAAATGGGATGGAAAGAGAAAGAGCAAGTCTTTTTGGCAGAGTTTTCGGAAGTCACAGAAAGGAGTGACGCGTCAAATTTCAAAAGGTATGTTGAGACAATAACACAAACAAAGGAAATTATATATGTGTATAAAGATTGTTCATCAATATATGTCATAGAGGAGTAATGAAACCAAAAACATACTCACATTTAAAGAAGCTGTAATCTGAATTTTGACTTTTTTGTCTTAAAAAGTCTCAACTCGATTATCAAAATAGTTGGCAAACAGTATTATAGTTGACAACTAATCAATTAAGTGTTGCAGCTCTACAACTTTTTGATATTTGTCTTAACTTCTTCTTTTTACCCGACAGGTGATGATGTCGGTTTTGTGGCCAGTGAAATCACCATGAGTGATGAAGAGCGTATCCAGCTGATGATGATGGTGAAGGAGAATATGATCTCTATAGAAGAAGCCCTGGCACGGGTATGATGTCTTGCCTCCCAAAATTCTTCACTTTACTTTTGTTAAACTTTAAGAGATTGCTGTGGAAAAAAAGAGATCAGTGTGTGAATGTGTGAACGAGAAGTCAGTTGTAAAGTGCTTTGTCCATTAAGTTAGAAAAGTGCCATATAAGTGCAGTCTATTTACTGTTTAGTCAAGTTGGTCAAATATCCGGTTGAATCTGGCCTTTGAACACAAGTTAAATTCTTTAAGCTGTGTTCATTTAAAAACCTGTAACTGTTTTGTAATTTTGAATAGATTGCAAAAGGAATTATCGAATTCTGTGGGCAAATCTGGATGCATTAAACAAAGCTGGAAATGATCTATCTAGGAGCTCCATGTATCGTTTGTTTTTAACAGCATTTTCAGCTTTGTGAATGTAATAACATTGATTTAGGCCTGTGGTCAGAGCATGGTTTTATCTGCAAGAAGGAAAGAATGCGGCTGTAATGGTTCCCTTTATGTGTGCCAGCAGTTCAAGGATAAATAGCACATCAGCTGGTAGATTAGTGTACTCTGCATCATGTACTAACAAGGTCATCTTTTGTTGCAGCTGAAGGAGTTTGAGATACAAAACAGACAGACGTGCAGGTCCGACCCCTCTGAATGGACCGACCCCTCCAGTGCCAGCCCAAATGAGTTGTTCAACTGCAACGTAAGTCTCTAAGCGCCCACTCTGAGGGCATCTTAGTCGCTTTTTAATGCTGAATCACAACCTCAGGCAGTGTGTTGTGCATGAGGGCCTCCGATCGACCAGTGCCAAGGCCGCTGAGCTGTTGACAGCGCCTCTCTCTTTTCCCTCTGTCCCTGTCCCACCGATGAACCGGGGCCCCTCTAAAGCCCTGCAGCTCAGGGCCCTCTCCCAACCGCAGGGCACTGGGCGGACTTCTATTCATCGCTGTCAAAGCGCTAACCCCCTATTGTGCTGTAGTGAGCGGGTGGATTCAGCACAGGGCCCTGTTATGCAGGCCACAGCTCTTTTATGCATGGGTGGGGTGATTAGGGGGCTCAGGTTCAGGGCACATTTTTCAGATTCGTCTGGATGGCCTGACTATTTCTCTTTGCTCTGTGTTTGTGTGTGTTCTCCTCTCATTTTCTCTTTCTTTATGATCTGTGTGATGATTGTGCATCTGTTGTTATTTCTTTCTTAATAATTATAGACCATTTCTACTTACCTTGAATTTCATATATTTACACTGCTGATCGACTTTAATCTTGTCTTCTGATGTGTATTCTGGGATGTATACAGCGCTTATGTTTTGGTCAGCAGATGAAACCTTAATACATGACCTAAGTCATGCAGCTCTGACTGTCTGACTAACCATCATTTCGTCAGAGGCTTTCGGTGATTTCCAAGCAGCTAGCTTTTTTGTTTCCTACGTGTAGAAAGCCTTTTCAGGTCTGTTGTAATGCAGAGAATATGGGACAGCTGTTTGCGCAGGCCTCAGCATCATCACTGTGGTTTCCTACCACATATTTATATAAAGCTACTAATAGTTTCCACAGAAGGCACTAGAATCTACAGCATGAACACAGCTTACATGCCTTACTAAAAATAGAGAACAACTATTAAATTACATCTTGAAATTTGTGAGTTCATGTTACGACATCTGAAAATGAAGAAATTAAAAGTGACCGTGTCAGTAATGTATACTTTCATACCCAGTGCCCGGTTACATAAACCAACTTAAGTTTCAAACTTAAGTTTGTCCCTTAAGCAAAATACTTCCCTACGCTGAGGGGTTCACTTAGGAGTGTTGCAGCTTCTTAGATTGTCTCCTTGTAACTAAGGCTGTCAGGGCATTTACTGTCATAATATAGCACGTGTACTGCAGTCACCATGGTTACGCTTCGCTCATATTCTTCTCCATAATGAACAGTTAAGAGAGTAAAAAAAAAAAGAAATAAAAAGCCACACTGGACAGAAGATGAGCATGTTTTTTCTCCTCAAAGAAAATCAACAGCGCAAGCACATAATCCAAAGTAAATTTCACCGAACATAACAAATTCACAAAAGCAAGAAATGTGGCAAAAAGTAAGCTAATTGACAAAAAACTGACTAAATCAATGTGAGAAATCTTCCTGGACATGAAGTAATGAAGAAATATGAAAAATATTACTGTGACAGCAAGAAAGGAAAAACATCAACGAGCGTTTCAATACAAATATTTTGGTAATGTTAATATATGAAACGGAGTTATGTTAATGTTGCTAGAGCAAAAATCAAATCTCTACTCTCAAACAAGTTTTTAGCATCATTCATAATGTCCAGTAAGTTTTCTCTGTCCCAAAAAAATGTGTCTTGGTATCTCCTCCTCCTCTTCAATCACCATAAATTCAACCTTTGTCTTACTTTGCGCAAATTATTTCCTTTTAGGGTATTGTTATGGGTCCCTTAAAATGATCTTTCTAACAGCACATAAGGGAACACCTAAGTAGCTAAGGACAAACACTTAAGGAGATTAAGGTGTTTTCCCTCACAACATCCTAAGGAAATTCTTATAGTGATATTATGCAACTCCTTTTTTCCTTAAGCATCCTTAGATGAAAATGTTAGGGAAACCTTAGCCTAAGTGGTTTTATGCAAGGCACAGAATATTAGGCTTTACTACTGGTAACAATCTACTGTCAACAGATCATACTGTTATCTTATTGTGGTAAAGCAAAGCTCTTGTGGTAAAAATCAAATGTTTTCCATAAATAAAGTCTCTCTGTTCTCTCTTATCAGCCTTGTGACCTGTCAGACACTGAACAAGAGGAATCTGTGACATTCAGGAGACTCCATAAACTGGTCAACTCAACCCGGAAAGTGAAGAAGAAGCTGATCAGAATTGACGAGTCTAAGAGGCCTGGAGCAGACGGTACTAAAACGATCAGACAGCTCTGATAATGCCCATGTAGATGTGGCAGCCATTGCAGTTTTTCAATGTTTTTAGAAAATCCTAAATTTTCTACGTTTTCACTGTCTTATTATGTGATGCCACTTAGAAAAGTATAAGAAGTTTCACTTTTTATGCAGGTAAAATCCATGGGTGTGTTGCTCTACATGCAGCCAAGATGTAAAAACCAGCAGGTGTTAACAGTAAAATTATACTGAGCATCAACAAGAAATAGTGCACCAGGGACACCACAATGCTGAACGTGACGCAGAGTCTAGACAAAATATCAGTAATCGTGCTGGATCTAATTACTGCTTGACTAAGCATTTACTGCAATAACAGTATTTACTGTGTGTTCTCACTAGTTGTGTAGTCTGTGTGAATTTATGTTTTGAAAAATACTGTTTCCAACTTTCTCCAACATGCCTTTTTTCCGTAACATGTTTACCATTTGACAATTTGAATGCCAAAACAAAAAAGTAATCGGTGGGCCAGTAGACGACTCTTTGCAGACTGGAAAAGCCTCTGAAACAGCTTGTAGACTAAGAGTACAACATAAAAAAGACATTAAAACTCTGGACAATGTTTCACCTTTAGAAGATGAGTTTCATCTAGATTACACTGAACTGATCTCCAGTGGATAGCATCACTAACTGATACCTGAAATGTGGTAATATGCCACCTTATTTATAGTCAAATCTAAAGGATTGCATTATGTTTAACTTTTTGTATTTTCACCCTCTTTTTGCCTTCCAGAGAGCCTAAATATAGATGGTCTTCCCTGTGGAGATGCCAGCACCTCCCTGTACTCAGGTGTGCAGAAGAGGCCTGCTGTTTGCCCCGTGGACTCGCTGGCTTCAGCTCTGCGGGAACAGCTCACCTATGACCGGGACTCTGACAGCCTGACCACCTCCCCCTCCTCCAGCAGCCTGGACACCTGCAGCAGCCAGAAGATCTTCCAGGTCTTCAGCAAGTCTAGTGGGAGCCCTGTTCATCAGGAGACGAGTATAGCAGGAGAGGTGAGGGAGGCCGGTGAAGGCAGCGGCTCTTCCTTTTCTGAAATGGACGGTTGCAATGGCGAGGAAACGAAACTCGCGCGCTCAGTGACCGATGGAGAGCTTCGTCACCGGAGCCTCAACTCACTCAGCCACCACGGGGTGAGTACAGAGGAGCATT
>JAJHUR010088855.1:0-25995 GCA_027495735.1 Lutjanus campechanus | reverse complement strand
AAAGAGATTGATAGAGATGTTTGCTTTCACTCCAGTATAATGTGACTAAATGGCATGAGTCCTACAGTATGTTGCCCCAAGGACCGAAAAATACATTTGAAAGTTCAAAACCAGAGTGTCTTCTTTCTATTAGAAAGACACTTTGTTTCTAATAGAAATAAAGTAGTTCTGGAAAAGTCTACTGCGGAGAGAAAGTAGTTCCTACATGAAACTGCTCGCAACAAGACTGGTGGATTATCTTGAGTAACTGTGTCATGATTTCTGGAAAGAGACACTGATTTTGAATTCTTCAAATGATTTTTTTTGGTTCTTGGAGAAGCACAGGACAGTACAAATGGATAAACAGCATGGCAGGTCAGGGAAAAAAGACGTGTTTTTGATTTTGGGGTGAACCGTCCCTTTAATTCCCACGCTGGTACTCCTCTCCTCCTTTTTAACTGAGGGCATGCCGACCGCCATCTACTGTGGCTAACACACCGACTATGGACAAGAACCACATACAACCTCACTTAAAATAATCCGTATTATCCCTTTAAACTATTTTCTGCCATATTGAAAGTAAGACAAACAGCACACAGATTGATTTGCATGTAAATACAATGTCATACATCATAATTGATTAAGGTAATTACATTAATCTGTGTCTTCATTTATGAAGCATTAATATCAGTACCTTATTGGAAACCATTAAATCCGTTACTAGGTTTGTAATTAATAGGATGCTTACTGACGGAATGCAAATTGAGGGAGTTAAATTAGAAGTGGTAATTTACTCGGTGCACTCCTCAGTTTTCTGAAGCTCATACAAAAGGTGCACGTAGCCTCTGTAAGTACCTATTAGGAAGAAGCTGGGAGACACCGGCCACAATAAGGAGGCGCACTGAGACGGATCGCGTTGTAATTATACTGTACTAATGAGCCGGGGTATGAAAAGCAGTCATTGATGAGAATTTATAACTGTAAAAGCATACAACCCGAAAAAAAAAAAAGAGAGAGAGAACTCAACAGACTGCAGGCTGGGTGTTTTTAACTGCACCTAAAGAATTAAGTGAGATGTCTCCTTGAGGAGTCGGGTCTTTGGGCTACGATCGTTAAATGAGCTGTTTGCTTGAGTCTCATGTGGCTCCTCATTTAGTTTTACTTCAAGTTATTTTAACAGAAAGCAGTTTAATTTAGCATTAATATCCTGTGACTGTGGGGCACGGCGCTCCCCGTGCTTCTAAAAGTCAGCTCTATTATTCTATTTAGTGCAAATGTATAATCATATTGTAATGTACAATAGGTAGTAATTATCCACAGTTCCATTTAATAGACTGAGGATGTTCAATCCTATTAATATTCTAATGTGACAAAAAAAAAGAAGGTCTTTCTTTTGATGTGACAGTTGTATATAGTATGTTTTACCATATCAAAGATTTCAACTAGCTCTAGCATTAACCATTAGATTTAAATATTAAAAACAGCCGGAACATGGGCATTGGTTAGATCAAACAGATGAATATTTGTTATTCTAATAGATGGATAATAAATGAATAAGTGAGTGAACAGCTAAAGAGTATCAGATTACATAAGACTGAACATGTGACAGACACATCAACAAAATGATGGAAAAATGACACCAGACCACTGAGGCACTACGTTTATTTTAGTACATTAGCCTACTTAGGAGAAAAGAAATGCCTAAGGCTTATTTGATTTGGTGTTGAGAAATGTCAGAAACTGTCAGTGTCAAGACTTGAGGTTGAGTTGAGTCGACTATACGGTTATTTCTATAGGCTCTAATTTAAATCTAGAAAGACTTGTGCTTGTAAAATTAGCACTTTTATCGCTGCTATCATCTGGGTAGTACGTTGTCAGCGGGAGGGGAAGAAAAGGCCGAAGTTAAAAGAGAGTTTAACTGAAAATTTGTGGTTCAGAATGAATAATTTGCTTGTGAATAACCCCGCCGCTGTTAAGACTGGCAGAAGAGTGAAAGCAGGTTGCCCAGTTGATCCAAATTAAATGTAGTTACAGCTACCAAGCAGCATCGTAATAGCTCAATTAGCGATGTGGAGGCTGCGGCTATGCTTTCCCTCGCACCCAGCAGGTAATTTGAGGGGGAATGACATCCCTCTTGTTAGCGAAATGACCAAAATGCATCTCCCCTGTCATCCTGCCATTCCCCTCTCTTCATCCCCTCGCACCAGAGAGTGCGGGGCCTGAGGGGTTGTTGTTGTTGTTGAATATGTTAATCTAGTCTGCCTGACTCATTGATCCTTTATCTGAAGTAGCAGACAGATTTTTAATTAACCCTTCCTGACTCCAGTCCCATTTGGAGCCTCAGTCAGCTTTCTCCATTTCTGTCGCCTGCACTTCATGGGTCTTCAACAGGGGACTCTAGGGGGGTCCTCAGTTACTACAGGGGATCCCTAAAAAATATGTCTGAAATTACACATTAAGAGAATTTTTACACTTGGTATGATTGATTTGTATTGTGCCAGAGTACTGCAGACTACCTTTACAAACATACTCAGGCACGGATCAATGAACTTTGTCTGAGTGTAACACGCAGTGTTCAAACTTTGCAAGCAAACTGGACATTGGTGTCAAGCATGCTCAAATCCCTGGGTCCCAAGTGTGAAAGCCCCCTAATACCCCTGCTGTACTTTGATATGCTATGTGCTATCTTAAGTTGGCTAATGTTAGCAAAACCCCTGCTAACACGCTAGCTAAACTAGATCTATTGTTAGCTAGCTATTTAACTAGTAGCAAAAGGCTACCTAAGTAGCTAGCTAGTCTACATCAACTGCTAGCTAGCTAGTTATTCATTTCCAAATTCCATTAATATTCCGAATATAAGAGTTACATTATTCGTCATAACATCACAACACCATCCAATGTGGACTCACCACGCTCCTGTAGATGACACAAGTCAGTATAATATCAACTTCGTTTTAAGAAAAACATGTTTTATTTGCAATGTCTTAGTGAGGCACTACACTACCCACAATCCTAAGGTGTAACGGCAAGGTCTGTGATTGGCAGAGCTCAACGTTTCCATGGGAATATTTACCGCCCCCGGGAACGAACAGTTCCTCTGTAGGGTGGCTATTTGGGTAGCTAACATTATGTGTCTAATAATGTAGTTATGCTGTAATTTATATACACACACAACACAAACTACAATATATTACAACACTGTTATTAACAATATAAACACTATAATATGACAAAAATGAAATTTAAGAAGAAGCAGTATCACTTGCATTGGTTTATGGGATGAGGACAATCTTGTACCTTTGTATTTTCATCTGTTTTTAACCTTTTTTTTTTTATCCAAATCAAATATTTTATGGCCACGATTCATCTCATAGCTGGCTGGGTTGGTAGAACGAGAAATTCCCTTACAGAACCTGACCTTCTGAAAAAAAGGGCAGAGCTCTGTTACAGAAAACAAGAAAGGACAAAGTTGTTCCACCAGGTACCAAGTTTGCTCAACTGTTAGTGGAGCACAGAGAAAAAAAAACAGGTACAGGACTCAGGAAAGGTCAGTCACATACTTCTGTCAGTTTAGTCTTGAAAATGTAATATTCTTTAAACTATATACCATAAATACTCAATTCTGTACTATATTATAGCCTGTATACTGTGATCTATAAAGTAGTGCCACCTTCATGATCAAAGTGACAAGTAGCAACATGTAGACACGGGAGATTGAGAGGATCATGAAGACAAACTGCTGCCTGTATTATAATTATAATATTCCTATAAAGTCTCTATGATCGTTCAGTAATGTCTGCCCTCATTTGGCCGTTTTTTGCCCTGTTAAAAAATTAACAACTCACCGACTGAGCCCGACCGATCTAACCTGTCTGTGATCCTGATAATATAATTCTGCCTCATTAAAAGATGTCCAGTGTCTCATTATCAGGACAAAGACTTCACCAACCGGGGTGCCGGGACAAAATCTAAAATCAGCTCTAATTTGAATGGGCCGTCTGGTCACCTTTTGGCAACCCCGATGATGTCAGCGTGGATACTTCAAATGTGACTTAGATTAATGGGGCTGTTCATTCTTGGTGAGAAAAAAAGGAAGAAAAGCCTGTGAGCCACCATGCTAACAGCTCCCCATGACCATGTGTGCGTGACAAAAATAGACACCTGTTGATGTGGGCACAGGATCAACACGTCGACATGCTGCGTTCTGTTAATAAATGTGAACAGTGAGCAGAGGAATTCACAGTTATAGTAAGAATTACTGTAAAATCTTTAAAAAAAAAAGGAATCATCCTTCACACAAGCTGTTCCTTAATGACGGATCTAATTTCTGACCTTGGGATTTTACAATATGCTGTACTGTCAGTCGGTCGCCCACTCGCACACAAACATGTCAGCTGCAACAGCATTTCAAGCAATTATATAGAACACAATGTAGACTTAACGAGGCCAGAATCCCTCAGTGACACTGATTCTCACCTCCTATATACTGCATACTGTGAACTTTAGCACCTTCCTCGGAGAATGCTTTGTACATTCCTGCACAAACCGTACAGCTCTCTAAACATCATATGTTTTTTTAAATAATATTCTTCTACATTTTACTGTCAATTTACTATTTTATCTTTATATTTGATGATTTACAGTACTTGCTTTTGTCTTTCTATATAGTTTTCTACTGGAAAGACTTGAAACTTAAGGGGTGTGCATAAGACTGACACTGATGCTGCTATAAACATGGCATGACACCTGTTATTAACACGCAGGGTTCTTAATGACTGTTTATGACTGTTTTCATTAAGTGTCATTTGGCTAGTTATGCTATTTTTAATGCAAAGTTGTTTGAGATGTCTTTGCGACTGACATTAATCATCCATAATGACAACATAACATGCCAATGTCTTACGGCGTGTACCCACCAAATGCGACGCGAATTTTTCGCGTGACGAGATTACATACAAAGTCAATGCAAACACGCGATTAGACGCCTCATCGCGCCGGGCGACGCGATGAACGCGATTGTTGGCCGCGAAAATCAGTCATGACAACTTGACATTGTCAAACTCTGGCTGGATTATGATAACCTTGTGAACACCGCCAGTGAGCCTACAAGAGTGATGGTGGCCAGTTTGATGGGGAATACAGTACCAAGGTGGTTTTCTCACTGGGTTTGGCTCCTAGCACCCCAGGGCTGAGTCAGCTAATTAGACAGCTAGCTACATGACTAACCAAGCTAACTAGCTAATGCTAGCTAAAGTTCAGCAGATAGCAGTTAGCCTACTTTGGTGACAGGTAAACTAGCTAAGCGCTATGTGTCCATCAGGTAAATCTGTAAGCTAAATCACCTTGGTACTGTACTCTGTCAAACTGGCTTCATAACATTTGATGACATCTTTATGTCAAGTCCAAATGGCACCACTTTATTTGAGGTCAAGGAAAATATTCATGACACACTTATAACGGTCTGATGACAGCCAGTGTAAAAAGCAACCAGCCGGTTTAATGTTAAAACGTAAAAGCTAAACAGTTTCTTTTGATAATGATGAAGTTTGATAATGTCAAGTCATCATAACAAAGGCATTTATGTCTTGGTTAATGTCAAGTTGTCATAAAAAAGACATTATTGTCTTGGTTAATGTCAAGTTGTGTTAACAAAGACACTTCAAACAATGTCAACTTTGGATTAAAAATGACATAACTGACCAAACAACACTTAATGACAATTAGTCACAAATATTCATACACACTCCCTCATGTTTATGACAGGTCTCATATCAAAAAAGACATTTTTTTTATCTTGGTTACTGTCAAATTGTCATAACAAAGACATTCTTGTCTTGGTTAATTTCAAGTTGTGATAACAAAGACTTTTTTTTTTTTGCTTGATTAATGTCAAGCTTTCGTAACAAAGACATCTCAAGCAATGTCAACGATGGATTAAAAATTACATAACTGACTGAATGACATTTCATGACAACAGTCATAAATATTAATTCAGACTCCCTTCATGTTTATGACAGTGTCATGACAGTTGTATTCACACCCCTTCAAATAAAGCTTTACCTGTCTACTTACTGTTTATTTTTATGCACAAAGGACAAAACCCTTGTATGTGTGAACCTACTTGGTAATAAACCTGAGTCTTATGCTCACTGCTGTTTACTGTAGACTGACTAAAAGGATAAAAACTCTTGATATGGTTCATATACATCTCAGTTTGTTGTAACCTAAGAGAGGTTTGTCTGAAACAAAGAGATAGCCAGCGGATAAAAATATTACAGCCCATCACGCTGCAAAATTCAACGTTTTTTGGTCATCAGCAGCTTATGTAATTTCAATCTTGCTCTCCTTTTGTCACGCTGTGGCAAAATGACAAGTACCGGTCGTGTTAAAGCTAACAGCAGCAGAAACAGTGTGCACAGAGGGCTGATAATTTCAGCACAGTGTTATTACATTAAAGCTCTTTTTGCAGCTTTGTGCGAGTGGTGGGTGGACAGTGTAAAGCAAAGCCATTTTCATTTTAACACCCTGGGCCAACACTTGCTTGGCACTGTCAGCAAATTACACAGTCATTCACTCATGCTACACATACAGCGTTGTGTTTGCTGCCAGAGAGAAGGAGTTTCATGTCAAAGGGAACTTTTTTTTTTTTTTAAACTTGCTTCCCGTTAAACGTCCGCTGTGCCCGGAGAGACCCCAATCTAAAATATTCACTACTAAAGCCGTGTGTGTTTATGGGTGAGAAAGAATCTGTGTCATCTGTTTCAGTCGGCAGCTGTCAGCATATCTCATCTCCAACTTGTGAGAAATAAAAATGTGAGTTCAACTGTGACCGGAGTTGCATCTGCAGCGAGACACGACCTCTCTAAATCTCACTGCATCATCCAGAGAAACTTTGATTATGAGCTGCGATGGAATGCTAGAGAGCAAAGACTCAAGCAGTCATGGTCGTTTAGCGATGTGAAATGCCGGCAAATGGATTTGTGGCAATGTTTTCAAACACAAATGGAAATTGGAGACACCCCCCTTATGTTGTGGAAGTTTGGGGAAAAACCTCTCAAGGGTTTTATAGTCTGGCTCAGCCGCCCCTCGCCAGCTCTCCCCCCTCCACGCTTTACCCCACCCGCTCCCCACGTTTATCCCTCTGCCTCTTTGAACCTGCCAGCCACAGTCACAGACCCTCATTAATCATTGAGGATGGGCTTCCAGTCTCTGGGGCAGTGCCCAGTTTGTCCAGGACTCATCACTGACTGCCAGTGCCCCAGGCGGGTGAAGCCCGTCTTGTGCTCCAGCCTTGGCACAGGGTTCGGGCCCTGCTTGGCATGGATGCCCACACTTTACAAGCCAACCTTGTCGGCCCCGCATTCCTCTACTCTCTGTGTCTGTGTGTGTGTGAGAGAGAGAGCTTCACAATCCACTGCTAGACGACCTGCCTCTCATAAATAAACCTCCTCTCTCGTTTATGTTCATCTCCTCAGTCTGTGTGGTGACATCCAATATAAATTACACACCCTTCCCATCTCTACTTTCATCCTTATTTTTCTTATTAAGCTGCTCTCATCCATCCTAATCTCTCTCTCTCTTTATCCCTCTTTCTTTTGTTCTTCAACTTTCTGTTCAGCTTTTTATGTCAGTGCCGACGACAGCTGTGGCCTGGAGGAATTATATTTTTTGGGTTGTCCATCCATACGTTATTTTATCATTAAACAACATTTCCCTAATTTTACACTGGTATATCGAGAGTGTACCAGCCTACATATCAGCTGAAATTAGCTAATTTTTTATCAATATTTGAGAGAGATTTATAAAACTTTTCACTCAGCCATAAAGGTGACTTGGGTTCCTCTGGCTGATGCAATATCCTGTTTATTGTTATAACCTCTTCCCTTCACAATAAAAGTCTTATTTTTACGGTTGTGCCACCCTGACATTTGAGAACATACAAGACATAGAGTGTCACGCCCTTCCAATGTAACACCATGGGACCTAAACAACCTAACCAATGGTGATAGACAAATTATTATTTGATTCAGTTTGAATTGTGCCACAAATTACACAAATGCTGTTTGTCAATTTAAAACAGTGACGCTATATGGTTTTCTTCCTCCGAAAGGGGGGTTTGAGATGCCAAAATACAAAGTAAAATATATTATTTGAATGGACTGAAAATGAATTCTTTTTAAAATGTCATTGTCAAATGTCCCCTTGACTAATGACTGAAGTGATTCGATTTTGGAGATCAGAGGTCAAGGTCACTGTGACCTTATGTCCGTCCCATTCTTCCCAACGCAATCTCTCAAGAATGCTTTGACGGAATTTCTTCAAATTTGGCACAAACGTCCACTTGGACTGATGGATGAACTGATTAGATTTTGGTGGTCAAGGGTCAAGGTCAACTCACGAAACATTTTTGGCTCAAGAATTCAAGAATTCATTCGCTAATTATGACAAAATTGCACACAAATATCTAACAGGATAAAATGATGAGGTGATGATATTTTATATTCAAAAGGTCAAAGGTCAACTTCACTGTGAGTCAGTCCTTTGTACTCCTCTGTAAAAAATAGTCTCTGTGAGCACAGCATGTTTCTCAATGGAAATTATTCACTGGAATCATACATGTTCATAAAGTCAAGGTCTACACTACATATATTATATGAGTTTGAATGTACACTGCAGTAATTCTAGTTCTTGTGTGTTATTTGTAATTTCGCAGTTAAAACACTAATCCAACTCCTAAGAGCGGAGGTACTTCTTAATCTTTCAAGCCTGTGTTTTCCCAGTTCCTACGAGTGGGCAGCTGTTGCAAGCGCAGCACCTTTGCACCCTCCCTCCTCTGTGACTTCTGGCCCGTTGCCCTGTTTCTATCTAATCCACAGCTATGCAGCTCTGCCTCAGAACTTCACAAAGCCTATAATACCAAAAAAGACCCTATTATAAAATGGTTGTAGGCAATGTGCTCCAGCAAAACAGGGGGGGTGGTAGACGGTCATTTCTTTTCCAGTAAAGTCCATGATTGTCAAAGGGAATATGTTTTGTATTGCACAAAGGGGATTTCATCATCTTCTCCCTCATCAAAATGGCCCCCAGCAGGCATACAACCACAGACTGTAACTGTCAGCCAAAACAAAAGTACCATAGTAGTGTCTTGTCTATCACTCATGTCCCTTTTTCTTCGTCTCGGTCTTTTACGCTCCATTCATGGTTTGACATTCTATTACTACTTTGCTGTAGTACTATTTTCTCTCCGCTGCATCCTCGCAGACGGCCACTTCAGCACTGAATCGTGATACTACATTAAACCTCCAACATGCAATCAAGATAATGTTTTCCATGCGAGCCTTGGAATATATAAACCTGACCTGTGCTGACATCGAGCTTAATGGAGCTGTACAACTATAAGCACCACAGTAACACGTCTGCTGATCTTTAACCACCCTGCATTTGACAACTAAAAAAGAAAGCCCATCATATAATGCCATATGGAATATACACTGATGATCAGCCATTAAACCCACTGACAGGTAAAGTGAATAACATTAATTAGCTTGTGATAATGGGACCTGTCAAGAAGTGTGAGGGATATATTAAGCAGCAAGTGAGAAGACGTTTCTTGAAGCTGAAGCAGGAAAAAATGGCAAGAATAAGGATCTGAGCAACTTCGACAAGGACCAGACAAGGATCTATGCTTGAAAGGTGTTAGAAGCTGTGTATGTGGCTATGTAACCACAAACCTGTCATGGTTCCCATGTTGAACCCAGCCTGCCACCGAAAGTGCCTACAGTGGACACATGAGCATCAGTACTGGACCACGGAGCAATGGAAGAGGGTGGCCTGGTGGTGACAAGGTGTTGGCTTGACCTCCAAATTCCCCAGATCTTAATCCGTTCAAGCATCAGTGGCATTGTAGACCACCTAAACTGAGACCATGTCCATGCCAATACCAGAGTGTACTGAGACAAAGACAAGACCAAGACTTTGAGGGGTTGAGGCCAAGTCAAGACCAAGATCAAGGCCAGGGCAAGACCAAGACCAGGGTGTATCAAGACTGTGACAAGACCAAGACTTTGAGGGGTTGAGGCCAAGTCAAGACCAAGATCAAGGCCAGGGCGAGACCAAGACCAGACTGTATCAAGACTGTGACAAGACCAAGACTTTGAGGGGTTGAGGCCAAGTCAAGGACAAGACCAAGGCAGGGCAAGACCAAGTCAAGACTAATTGCTATCAAATCACAATAATGCACAAGCAATTTAAATCCAGAGTTCTCTTTGTCTGAGACCAAGACAAGACTGAGTAAAAAAGCGGGCAAGACCAGGACAAGACTGAGACCTTCAAAAAATGGTCTTAAGACCGGTCTCAAGCATTACATTACTGTGAAATGTGATGGAACGAGTCCACTAAATGGCTGCGCCACCTTGCAAATCACAAAGCTTAAAGGATCTGCTGCTAAAGTCTTGGTGCCAGACGCAACAGGACACATTCAGGGGTCTTGTGGAGTCCATGTCTTGATCGATAAGAGCTGTTTTGGTGGCACAAAGGGGACTTACACTGCAATATGAAGAAGGTGGTTTTAATGTTGTGGTTGATCAGTGTATACTAATAAAATGTTAGCATAACTTGAAAAATAATGTTCAATAATGTAATTAACATTTGTACCAACCCTACTACAGTACTGCTAGCTTTCGACAGAGAGAGACACCTGCTTTGCTTGAATTTTGCTTGTCCGTTTCAGCTCCCTGTCTCTGTCATGAATGATTCATACAACTGGCTTTTTCTTCCTGCGTCCACAGCCAGGGGTAGAAAATTGGATATGCCCTAATTCACATACATGCACACACTCTCGCACGCACATGCAAAAAATCTAATTTTTGAGAGTTTCGGTACAGCCAAGGTAACAAGTATTACTCACACTCTGACACTTCCATCATTCTGTAAAACTAAAACTGGCAAACTAATCTCTTTGTTTTCGTGCAGTGCAAACTTTCCCATCCACTCCACCAACGGCTGACTCAACTTTGCTGCTAAAACCTGCTTGGAATGCAGATAGTGAGACCATTGGGAGGTGCAAATGTATTGGATTAATGCTGGGGAATAATCATAAACACACAATTTTTCTTTTTTATGCTTGGTTAAGTATTTTTTTTCCTCATACTGCCCTTTTGAAATAACTTTCTATTATTTGTGAGCGATATGACAACCAATCTGTGAAACGCTCATTGTCTCAGATATTGGCTCCCGCAGAGCAGTGGGAGTGAGTGTCACTCTTGGTTACAGATTAACCATGGATACATCAAACCCCTGTTGTTCACAGGTCTGGAGGATTAGTCACAGCTGTGGACATGGCCGCCCAGGTCGATGTTTCCATTCAGTGAGCCACAGATACAGTAAAGTCTCATTCAGACTGAGAAACGTCTGAGGAAGCTCGGCATGCAGGGAAGAAAGACGGATGAATAATGACTAGCTGCAGTGAAAAAGTAGGTTGCAATGGAGTGGGGTTTTCCCTAAGCCCTTGACATTCAAAGTTCAGTTCAGTTGTGTTCCTTGTGTTGTCCCAGAAGAGGAGAATTCTTCTTGCAGCATGGAAACAATAAAAGGCAACAAAACAACAGAAGACATAAAAAATGTGGATACTATACAAACAGCTAAAATAACCAAAATAAAGACAGCATGTGGTTAAAAACTGCAACAAATGAAAAAAAAGGAATAAGATGAAACGCTAGGCTGGTGATCCAGGCAGCAGCTGTACTATTTGGTAACACTTAATTTGAATGGGTGTGCATAAGATGGACATAACATCGTCATAACCATATCATGACACCTGTCATGAACAGAGGGGTGCCACAATTTCCATATTAAATTCAAAAATTGATCGATCAACTGAATCAAAAATCAAAGGCGGAATTGCAATTCTTTTCCACTACCGTCTACTTGCACCATCCAATGCATTTCTGCAGAAAAAACAACACTTGAAAGAGGACACAGTGCAGCTTACTGGCTGTTACATCACACTTGACACCATACAGACTAACTTTCTAAAGAAGAATTTGAAAATATATATGACAGTTGTCATGACAGAAAACCAATGATCTGTTGATCTTTATAAATGAGACAAAGAGCTGATAAGGCATAGCCATCAATGCTAAAAAAAAAAGTTTAAATTGAAAAACTGAATCATATAGTGACATTAAAACTGAAAGACAAATTGAATCTTGGACTTGGAGAGTCGTGACGTAACCAAAACATGACTGGTCTAGATCCCTGTTAGCCTGTTTGACAGGGAATACATACATACTAGGGTGGTTTTCTTGCCAGGTTTGGCTCCTGACACCCCAGGGCTGAGTCAGCTCGCTGGCTGTTTGGCTAGCTGATAGGTGTTATGACATGATTATGACGGTGCCATGTCAATCTTAAGCGCACCCCTTGTAATAAATAAATAAACAAATGTAAGTTTTATTCATGTTACGTTTTGTCCTTCCTTCCTCACATATCTGGACAAAATATAAAGTATGTGTGTTTTTAGACATTTTAATGTGGGAAGTTTAATTCCAAGTTTTAAAATGTGTCTCTGAAGCAATGCATTTCTCTGTGAAATGGGTTGTAGCAACTAGATCTGCAGTCAATGACTAACTCATCCAGGGGAAATCATTCATGAGGTGGTTAATATCGCTCCCTCTCTTTCCTCGTATATAAGTGCTTCTGCCTGTCTGTCTATAAATCCGCGTCTGTGTGTGAAAACTTTATCTGCAGTTTATCTGCGGAGACTCAGAGGTCAATAGTCTGAGCATCAATGATTAACTTTCTGAGAGCTTCTGAATCAGTGCTCTCAGTGCACAAACGGTTGCGTTACATTAAGCAGTGAAGGGCAAAGTTGATCCATTATTCATCCTGTTGACTGGTTCACAGGTTCAGGGTTGAAGGGCCAGTCTCCCAGAGGTGGATACAGGACAGAGGGCAGAGGAGAGAGCACTGACATAGCTGAAACATTTCCAAAACAATATGTAAAGGACCGGGATTAAGTTCTTTTTCTGCAACAAAATCACCTGGGGGTAAATTATCTCCGGTTCTTTTCACGTTTATGGTGACAGGTTGATGACACAAGCAATGTGTTGACTTCACCTGATGGCCTAACGGTGCACAGCTCAGCAAATTCACAAGAGAACTAATAGCATCATGTGGGGATTCATCCGCAGCTGCAGCCGTGTCCCCAGGGCAGACTGGGACGATGCACTGTACTCCGTTTCTATGGTCGCTCCTCAGTCTCTCAGGAGTATTTTTTTCTTTATTGTCTTCCGAAGCTAGCTTTAAACTATATTCTACCTCATTTCTTTTCACACCTTACCTGTTTGGGGAGTCTGCCGCTGTCTGTGAAAGCTGCAACTGAATTCTGATGCAGATTTGAGTCCACCTGAAAACCTGCATCCTCAAAGTCTGTGGAGTGGCAACGAAACTGGCCAAGCTGTTATGGATTCAGTTCTGATGTGGACCAAAATGCAAAACAGGAGGACGTAGTTGGAAGAAAACAAAATTACTGCAGGTGGAAATGAAGACAGAATGGCAACATAAAAAGTAACAAAAGGCGGCTGAAGAGTAATCAAAACAAGAGTCCAAAAACCATTAAAAAAAAAGATCCAGAATGAAAACAGGACCACGGGGAAACACTTGCCAAACAGACACAGACAACCTGACAACTGAAAAAGGGAACACAAACTGACCATATCCACTAAGGACTTATAATCGCCTGGTGAAACTAACGATAAATCAAAAACAGCAACAGAAACAAGAGCAACTAACAAAAAGCCCCATTCAGACACAACAGCAGGATTTTATGATAATAGATATGTGATTTTAACATCAATTCAAAGGTTAAACTGCTGCTAAATGTATAAGCGGTCTATAAAGCCTCTTAATGCAAGATCATTTGGTATCCATGGTAACATGTATGCGTGACACCCTGTGAGTGTGGATGTTTTCCTGGTGTAAAAAAAAGAGTTAAAAAAGAGGTGTGCTGCGTTTGTGTATGTTCCTCATTATTCATAACACGAGGTCGAGCTGCAGCCGTGACTAATAATAATGCTCATAATGATATGTTATTTCTTGGTGAGAAGATAAATATAGACTACAACATAAAAGTCTGTAAAGTGCTGCACAATCTGCCAAAACTGTCCTCTAAAGGAGCTGCTTGTGAGTCAGTATGACTTCATGTTTACTCCTCTCGGTTTGTTTGTAAGAAGTCAGTGTGAAGACGTACGTAATGGGCCGAAACTGAAACGATCGACGGAACTACAGGTGTCAACTGAGCAACATGTGTGAAACAGACCTAAAATCCCACCACTAAAACAAACTGGAAAAAACAATCACAAAGACTTCACAGCATGAGCAACTGGGATCCAGCAGCTTGATACTGGTGCCAACACAGTACCTGAGTTCTGGCACCGATACCAACATGATTTTTTGATACAATAGTTAAGAAAACAGGTTTCACTGAAAAGCCTTCTTTTGCTATTAACAAAAGATACAGCATCAAAAGCATCAGTGTTGCCTTCAACATTAACCATGGTCATAAAATATTCCATGTTATGTGGCCCCCCCGTGGCAACCGAGTTTTATTCCCCATACTTCGAGCTTTAACACGACAGTTTCACAAAATCCAAATTCCTTTGTGCCTTTAACATTCTGCAAAAACAGAGGACAGTTCTCGTCTAGCTACTGATATGTGAGGGTTTACTAAGCCTACTTGACCTGTACCGGAACCTTATAGAAGAACCACACAGACAAAAGGCATGACAACGCATTCTTATCCCAACTCACCAACAATTTGTCATCACCCCTTGGTGTGTGATACTGAAGCACGAGGTACCCTTTAGCTGCTTTATCTGACGTGGTCAGAAATCCTTTTAAGCATTTGATTAACGTTCTGAAACAATCACAGTTTGGGTAGATTTAGGATAAGACCTTGTTTAGGGTTCCAGTGATTGTGTTATGTTACGTATGTCATGTGATGTCACTGAAAGACGAAAGTCACGAGACAAAAGTCAGACTGAGGGTTCCATTGAGAACACTTTTCATCCGGTGAACCCTTTTGAGAAGGGCTCTTTCAAGGTTCTTCAAGGATTGTTGAAATCCTTGAAGAACTCGTCAGAGTTCATCAAGGGTTCTTTGTAACGCAATAAAAAGGGTTCTTGTTAGCGCCCCTAGAAGGAGAAAAGGTTCTGGATTGAACCCCTAGAGATGGTTCTGGGTGGAACCATTGCACCATAGAATAGAACTTTTCATCTAAAGAACTTTTTCAGAAGAAAGAGTTCTTCAAGGATGATTTAAATCCTTGAAGAACTCTTTTGTCAAAGTTTGTCAAGGTTTCTCTGTAACATAATATAAAAGGGTTCTCAGTAGAACCCCTGGGGCTGTTCTAGATAAAACCATTGGGATTCAACAGAGTTCTCCACAGAACCCCCTGGGTGTGCTCCAGATAAAACCGTCCATATATCCACCATCTACAACAGTGGTTCCCAACCTTTCTTCCTTGGTGCCCCCTTACTTGTATCTGAGGAAAGCTGAACCCCACCTCCCTACATACACCCAAAGAATAAGTGATTCATTCCAAAGCTTTACTTTCCAAAATAAACATTAATTAATTAGCTTCGGTTCTTGGCACCATCACCTTTGATAAATGTCTCTTTTCTAGTATAAGCTTAACATTCTTAACTTGTTTTAACAACCCAACACAGAAGACTTATACACACTCCACCTCACCAGAAGAACAATAATCATTCATTATCACAGAACTTGAGAGGTCACGGAGGTGCGGTCGACTAAGTAACCTACTATTTTTAATTGAGGACAAGGGAATGTATCTTTTTAAATAGTTTTGTGATCAAACTTCTGTATAAATTGTGTTTTTACAAGTGCAAATCTAATTTTGACAACCTCAGAGCAGACAAAGTTTTGGAGACCATCTGTGATTTCTGGGTTCCCATGGTTGGGAACCAATGATCTATAGTGTTGCAGAGCCGTAGTGTGTGTTGTGTTGGGACGTACCATCATAGGTGCCGCTCTCCAGCAGCAGTCCGCTCTCCTCCAGCTCACGGAATTCCCCCACGCTGATGAAATTGTAGTCCACTCCAGGAACTTCCCCCTCTCTGGGCTGCCGAGTGGTGCCTGCCAACAATGACACAGTTTCAGTCAGAGGGAACGTCCACATGAGTGGAATGTGCCATTCCCTGACGTGGGGGTGTGTGTGCGTGTGGGGGTGGGAGCTGGAAGTGACAGGGTATCCAAAATGCCCACAGGAATGAGATTCAAGTCCAAATACAGCACTCAGGGGTGCATCTGTGTCTACATCATGAATAGTGAACAGAGCTGGGAGCACAGAGCGATGAATTCATTATTAAAATGTGAAAACACAGCAGCACAGCTGTCAGAATACAGAGCAACTGTAACTGATGATGATAATGAACAGGATTTTAATTGCACACTTTAACTCTGACCTCTGTGTAGCCAACAACAGCAACTTTATTCCTTAAGGATGCAATTAAATACTATATGAATACAGTAAATAAGTGAGGGGAATTAGAGAAGACACACATGAATGGATGAAATCTGACTTCACTGTAGGTCTTCTGCATGTTTGTTAAATAAACACACACTAGTTTTTATATCCGCTGTGTACTCACAAAACAATTTCTTCTCAAAATCCCACGCATTGCCTTGGTTTCCATGGCAATATAATGGAATGTAATGACTAATCAGAAAGGTATAGTGGTGACTTGTCAGCATAATCTAATAAAAATCTTATTCATGCCAGAACTTTTTCTAAGATAGCTCCGTGTGCAATAAACCATAGAATTAATTTAATAACACTAATACGTTTATGCCCCAAGATCTTCACTGTCCTTTCAAAATAAGATCAAAGACTGCAGCCTTACAGCAGTGGAGGGAGTGTTCAGGATCTGTTATTAAAGGTGAAATATGCAACATTTTCCTAAAAACAATGTATAGGCTCATAAAAATAATCCATTTCAATCCAGCAGAAGTGTGTGGTGGTGGCTGTATCTGCAGACATGCTGCTCTCTGCCCGTATTTCTCATTATTTTGCTTTGCTCTGGACGCTTTATCAACACAAAACATCAGAATGTTTTGAGAACGAGACATAACAATGAAGTATATCTCTGGTGTGTTTATTAACAGCTCGGACGAATCCTACTGATTCTACAGCGTGAAAATACTTTGTTACAAGTAAAAATCCTGCATTAAAAATGTTACGTAGAAATGAAAGAATGTAATTATAGTCTTTGAGTGTTAAAAGCAAAGATATGCAGGGCAGAAAATTGGCCTCTGTGACTGATATAGATGCAAGATTCAAGATTCAATAATTTATCACCATCTCAATAAAATTGATTGGAATTTGTCTTGTTATATATTATATCATTAAATAATTATTACTCATGCATTAAAGTAAAAGCAGGATCTGGAGCTATTTTTAACTGTTTTGTAAATGACTGCAACTTATGATATTTTCATTATGGATCATACAGGTTTTTTTTAACTTTTGTATTTTTAGCTTATTTTTGATTCTATTTCTATTTTTTATTTTATTTTATTACTTTCTAAATTTCCCCCGGCACTGCTACTTTTTTGTGTTGCTGTGTCAAACTGAATTTCCACTACAGGGATCAATAAAGGTTCATCTTATCTCATCTAATCTCATCTTATCTTATTACAATTAACTGATTGATTGTTCAGCTTGTAAAAACTTCCCCAAAGTAACACTTTCACAACAAATAGTACAAAATTAGAAATTATTAAAAACTAGAAGAGGTCTCTCAGTAGAGTGCATTTTGACCGGAAACTGTAATTTAAATTCAGTAACTGTAACAGATTACAATTACATTTATTTAGTTGTTTAATTATGTATAACTGGTTGCTTGTAAGTTGTTCTCTGCAGCCCTGCTAGTATCCTATCAGACGTGTGAATTCTGTAAGTTATGGCAAAAAACATGTTTTGTTAAGTTGCAGTGACCTTTGACTGCCAAAATCTGAGTAGTTCATCCTTGAGTCCAAGTGGACGTTTGGAGCAAATTTGAAGAACTTCTCACTGAGCTTCACTTTCCCCAGAATGGGACAGACATGAAGCCGCTGTGACCTTCATCAGTTCATCCTTGAATGAAGTGGTGAACGACAAAGTGGTGAAAAATTACTTTTAAAAGAATTATTCCAAAAATGACGACTATCAAAATGGGTAAAAATGTCACATTTTCTTTCAGTCAACAAACTGAATACATTTCAGAAGCCATACTTGAATAACCTGTGGGAGAAGGTTCAATGTTGATATGTTTCTTCACTTGCCTGGTTTACTTTTACTGGCCCTTTAACTTGCTACAAGTTGTTTTATTAACAGTTACTAAATAACAAGTTAATTGTCATGTTTAATCTAAAGCTCCAACGTGTATAAAATGTCTGAAAATACTGAAAAATGTCCAAGGTGATGTCTTTAAATGTCTTGTTTTGTCCAAAACCCGAAGACATTCAGTTTAATATGATAATAAACAAAGAAAAACATATTTTGCATTAAATAATTACTATAATTATTAATTGATTGCCTACTTGCCTGACTGGGTGTGTGAGTTGACAGATTTACCTGCATGTTGCTCGCTGCAGGCAAGTGGGCAATCCTTATTGTTGAGCCCTGTGTGTAGTTTTATTTATAACAAAACATAATATTTCACAAACTCTTTGGATGCAAAACATTTGAATTTATTTTATTTTGGAGCAGAAGTAGAAATTGTCATGAGAAGACTCAAAACACAATGACCTCATATTTGCTCTCTTTTCTCTTTCAGGTTCATAAACCAAGGCTAAGCTCTCCGAGGTCATGGTAATAAAAATCAGTGGCATGTTTTACAGTGTATTGTCTCCTTCATGCCAGTTATCATGGTCAGCTGCTTCATGACTGAAACGATCTTGCAGAAACAGTTGCAATATGAGTTCCAACTTCTTTTTTTTTTTAATTTCCTCCCCGTTTTCCACTTCTTTTTAAAATATTCAGCTCTGCTTTTTTCACCCAAAACACACTCCCACTCCAAACGCCGTATCCCAGTCCCCGCAAAGTTACAGTCATTAAACTGTAATCTATCATAAGTGCTGCATCTGGTTAAGAAGATTCATGTTTTGCCTTGTTGATGCTCTCGTCTGTGAGACACTGAAAACATATTGTTATGAAAATGATTTCACGCTCCCTGACATGCCGACTCTGCTTACCGTCATTTTAGATGTAATCAGAGCTTTTACAGAACCTCGGCTGAACTGCTCCGCTATCTGGCTCCACTGCAGGCATGAGGGATTTTAACTCAGAGTTTAATAGGAACCTATCCCCATTCTTCATTTTCTTTCCGTGTCATCCATCCTGACTGCAGCGTGAGCCATCACATCTGAAACAGCTTAGTCTGTTGCGAAGACAATCTTTTATTATGTCAAACAGAGCAATCAGAGGAGACCAGCGAAGCCGCAGAAGGAGGAAATATGAGCTTGTTTTTGGAAGGAAATGTGGTTATTTTGCTTTTTATTGTTTATCCAGCTTCTTTACCTGAAGATTCTCAAATAAGCTGGATCAGTCTTACAGTTTCAATTCTCATAACACCATCATGTGGCTTTATAAATAAAAGGGGACCTATTGTGCCCATTTCCAGTGCTACATTTTCATTCTGTGACTCCAGAATTTTATTTATTTATCTTTTACTAGCCCCTCTGGTCACCCTATTCCTGAAACAAACTGTTTTAGCTCCTGTCTCTTTAAGACACCCCCTCCCTAAAAACCTACTTTCTTCTGATTGGTCAACTTCCTGGAAGATTTCTGAGGGGCTGCACTCTAAGCGGAGTGTTGCCGGTTGATTACTGTACAATACACAATTTTATACAGTGAGTTTGGTGAATTTGGATCATATTTTATGGAGGTAATATTTTCTGGTTTTCCGTGTGATGTCCTCCGGTTGCTCTGCCTCAACTTTCGGCGGTTTACGCTGCAGAGTTCTCTGATGGACATACAGATTTATCTGTTGTAAGAGGCTACTTTAGCTACTAGTTAAGACTATACTACCCAGTGATTCTGAGCATCAAGCATAGAAAATAGTGATATGGGGCACTGAATGTAATTAATTATTGTTTATCAGACCACAAATGATACTTCGGTTGGAAAAAAAACGATAGAGGCAGCTGGAACAGAGTGTTTCTGGGGGCTGATAACTGTACACAAGCACACAACTTAACAACTTTATTCACCGATTTTGGTGAAACTGGATTATATTTCATGGAGAAAAGATTTTCTGGTCTTCGCTGTGATGTCCTCCGGCTGCTCTGCCTCAACTTTTGGCGATTTAAGCAACAGAGTCTTCTGATTGCTGGACAGATTTACATGTTATTAGAGGCTACCTTAGCCACTAGTTGGCTAGTTAGCTCAAAGACCAGTCTGACTATGTGAGACTACAAGACCCAGTGCTTCTGACCACCTTCTGAGCATGAAAAATAGCAATATAGTGCAATGAATGTGATTAATATGTAATTGTAATTAATTAATGACAACTTTACAACTTCAATCGTTGGTTTAGGTAAAATTGGATTATATTTCATGGAGAAAACACTTTCCGGTCTTCCCTGTGATGTCCTCCAACTCGTCTGTCTCAACTTTTGGTGATTTACTGATTGATGAAGTTTTACTTGTTAGTATTTAGCTACTTCAGCTGCTAACTGCTACTTAGCTCCATGCAGCTGACTCTGCCCGGGCTCAGAGCTCAGAATGATGCATGGCTAGCAGTAGCAGTTAGCTATATTAGCAACAAGATATCTTTCAGAAACTCTGTAAACCACAGAGAGTTGAGCAGCTGCAGGACATCAGAGGGAAGGTGGGTGGGCATTGCTGAAGTGGATGATGACATAAAGGAAACTACATGTGCCAAAATCACCCGTTGTCAAAAAAGTCGCATTTCGAGCAGTCTGCAACCTAAACGGTAATTACTTCTACATGTTTACCTTATTATTTGTAATTTTTATATGAACATCCAACATTGTGACATTATATATATATATATATATATATATGTCAGAAATAAGGAAAAGCATAATAGGTTTGCTTTAAAGATGGAAAAGGTGGAACCAAAGGCCTTGGATGCTATCTGCACTGATGTGTTCTAGGTGGGTGAATTCATATAGCAAAGCATCCCTTCAGTCTCCACACCTGGACAGATGTGAGAGAAGAGTAGGCCTATTATTACACCCCAGCCGTGTGAAGAGAGACTGCTAAGAAACCTCAGCGTTATCTGAGAAGGAGCAGTGGGATAGGGAGCTTTGAAGAAAAGACAAGAGGAAATTTGCTGCCATTTCTCACAGGAAAAGAGCGCACTGTTTTAACTTCCATCTTGTGTGTGTTTCCTCACAAGCCTCTCTTTGAAGAGATGAAACAACCACATTAAAACAATATGGGACAAAAGTGGCAAATGAAAGCAATGAAATACAAAAAAAAAAGTGCTAGTTACTACGCAGGTCTGCAGGGGTTGTTTTGGTTTAACAACAAAAATCTAGCTCTCCAGTATTTATGTGTGAACTCTATTTTGTGTGTTTCCCACCTGGCAGGTTGAACACCCACTCTGTCGGGCAGCAGAAGCCAAATGACAAGCATTCACCAACACGGCTCGCAGATGCTAATTACAGCTAAACAAAACAAAACAAACAAAAAAAGAAGCAGAAAAATAGCAACTTTAAATTTCTAGGGAGAACAAGACGTGCTGACGGATTTTGATGATGAAATCAGAGTACTAACTTGAAGAGAAGGAACAATATTGACCTTACAGTATGAGGTCTGCCCATTTTTTTGTTCATTGTATTTCCACTTGTGTCTCTTAACTCCTCATCACTATCTCCAGCTGCTGTAAACACAAATCAAAAGTGTCTGTCCTAATCAATTCACAGGGCATGCATTAGTGATGGGAACATCTCGCGGCTCTTTTCAGTGTCCTGAATCACTAAAATCAGTTCATTAAAAAGATTTGTTCAGAAGATTTGTTCACAGAATTGTTCAGTACTTGACCGGAGCTCTGCTGCACAGCTCCACTCACTGAACTGAAACACGGCCGACCGATCAGTTCAGTTCACTGACGAGGGCACTGAAAGCGGTTGTTTGTGAGGGAGCCAGTGAGCTGAGAACTTATTTGGATACATATTCTGTTTGCAAACTGAAAGCTCAAATTTTCTATTATGTGCAGCATGTAGATTTTTGGAGAGGGAGAGGGTCGGGCTGTAGCTGCTCAGTGGCTGCATCACTCAGAGCTCCGGTTCACTGTTCAGTACGTTAGTGAACGAATCGAGGAATGTGCAGCGTTCCGCCGCCGTGAAACGATCTGAGACCGTGTCAGACTCATGCCACCCGTTCTTTCATATTGTAGGTTTCACCACAGATTGTCAACTATGTGAAGCGATGCACATTCACGTGACTGTATCCTTCGCAGCCGTCTTCTTTTCAAAAACACTAACGCTGTGTGTGTGTCTGCGTGCCTGCATGTGTGAAAAAGCTGCTATATCGTCCTACAGCAGGTATATTTTTGCAACACCTGATTATTAAATAAAATACGTGGTAACGCTTCCTTCTCAAGACTCAGGACACGACAGGGAGGGGGAGGGAGATGGGTGGGCTGCAGCGACACTACGGTTGCGAACCGCTGAGGGCTCTCGTTCAGTTTGTGTGATACGTTCGGCGACGACACAGCGACGTGAAACAGGCTCAGTGAGTGAATCCCTGCACGTTCAGTCACAACCAACCGAGAGCTCAAGAGAACTGACTGAGAACAGGTCGTTTCAGGAAGTGATTCAGTTCAGTTCGTTCACTCTGAAGATGCGTTCTTTTGAACGGGACGTCCGCCAACAAGGAGGCCGCCTAAGGAGACCACATAGAATAGCCTAAATGCGTGTGATTTGGTTAAGTTCAGAGATAGACTATTGGGGAAATGACTTCAAGAACAGTTGTAACTAGCTAATAAACGTCAGTTGTTAGCTAGTTGGTTACATTTGATAGCAAATGTTAGCACAATTCTGCTAAATAGCTAGCTAATCTACATAATTTGTTAGCTAGCTAGTAAGCTAGCATTTTATTAACATTAGCTAGCTTAAGATGTGACTACACATGTCATTTTTACATGTCCTCCAACATCTTTTAACCATCTTTAAAATTTAGTTTTCTGTTTGAGCCATCACAGGAATCAGGAAAACTAATAAACAGGAAACTAATGAATGCATTTGGACAGACTTTTTCTTTTAATATATTTGATGTAGTCTGGTGTCACGCACGCAATGAAAGTCATAAAAACAACATGACCAGCATGCCAGCGCTGTTTGGCAGAACTGATTTAGTTAGCGCCGCTACATAAACAGCAGTTGATGTCTGAAAGACTGTGGTGGAAAAAATATATATATCTACAGTACATTACAGTGTTAAATTGGTCAGATCACAAGAAGCAGATGCCTTCCTACACAACGTGACACTGTTCCACTTCTGCTGTAGACAGGAAATGGAAAGATGAGAGCACTATCCATTTGGTCGGTGGATAAAAAAGTTATTTTAGCACCCCAGCGGAAGGTCAAGTGGTCGTTTTACACCAATGAAATTTTGTAATGCAAAAATAACCATACCAAGAACCATATGAATCATGATATTATGGTGAAAGGTGCATCGCTACTATTCATTAATACATGTATTCATGCAAAGTAAGAATTAACACTGATTAACACTCAACAAATGATTCAGAAAATCATCCCAGTCCCAGTCTCAGTTTTTTATTGAATGGCTTTTAGTTTCTGCGCCCCGACCATCTGGAACTCTTTCCAAAACACCCTAAAAACCAATATTCTGGTGTCCCTAGGGGAATTCAAATCCATGACCAATAACCACACTGCCTCTGTTTGTACCCGTTTTACTTGAATTGTTTCGGTATTTGTATCTTGTATTTTTATGATCAATATTCGTTGTTTGTCTTAATTGCTTCATTCACCTTGTATCTTGTACATTATTATTTTATCTTTTGTTTTTAAAATGCATCTTTTACCCTCGTGTGCTCAACATCAGTGTAAATGAGGATCAGCCCTCAATGATTTTCGTGTTGAAATAAAGATTGTAAAAATAAAAAAAATAAAAATGATTTTATCTTATCATTTTTTCAGCAACATGGAGAGATTTTTATGACAGCGCCTGGGATGACGCCCTGCTAGAAAACGATAAAGGTTATGTAATTAAACGAACCGGAGCGTGAGGTTTGAGGCTGTGTGGAAAAAGTGAAAAGAAAGAAATCAGGCTCAAGTAGCTAACACTTACTGCATTTGACCTTGGAACGCCTCCATTTTTTTTTTCTTGAGGATTACTGGGCTGCATTTCTAATTTATCTGCCCCCGTGGATAAATTCAATCTTTACATAAAATGCATAAAACATACAACTGAAAAACTTTCATTTGATATTGTAGGCATTTTTTAAAACTTTTTCATTTCTTGATGAGTTATATCAACGTGAAGCTGTACTTGGTTTTTTGTCTCACTGGCTTAAAAAGGAGCCCTCTCCAGTTTCACAGATTGAAAACCTGGGGCACTCTTTGTTACATTTCCACTATTCTTTCTTCATTTTTTAAAATTTTTTTTATCAGGCAATGAGACTTGTAGAGCTGATTGCCATGCCGTGCCGGATATTAATGCCCGGGGTTTGATAGGAAAAGAGAGGTAGCTGGCGTTTGAGTTGAGGGGATGGGATTTGTACAAGCTTTAAGGATTTCGTGGTGCCCCGGACCCCTGGCACTGTCTCGAGCTCCTGTCATCTTTTGTGGGAGGCAAGTGTGACACTTAATGAAGCCTCTTTGTGGGTGGCAGAAGAAGGAAGTCATGCTCCTCTCACTCCGAGAGGCCATGAGGGCTGCTGTAATGAGCACGGACATCATGCTGTAATGGCCATTTAGGCTCCTCGCGCGGTCACTGCGGCTCAGTGCGCTGTGATGAGCCACTGGCGCAGGCTGGCATGAGCAGAGTGGACAGGGGACATATGCTGAGCTACTGAAGCCAGACTGCAATGTCTCACATGGGACATACACGCCACAAGTTTTTATATCCTTTACAGTGACTCTCCAAAGTCGGCTCAAGTGGTCAGATTTGAGTAAAACTAGAACACAATGTGTACTGTCGGTGCTTAAACAAGTGTAATAATCTTTAAGATGATGAGCACAACAAATGAGATGTAAGAGATTGAGATTATACTGCTTCTAACTCTAGATACTGTAACTATACTCAAAAATTTTATTGCATGCAACCTTTTGTTTTTTGCTTCCATTTTTTGGTAAGTTGAAGTAACAGATCTAAGATTCTTCTGTGCACACAAAAAGTTTATTTCTCTCAAATGTCATTCACAAATTTGTTGAAATCTATTAGTGAGCACTTCTTGTATGCCGAGATAATCGATCCACCTGACAGGTGTGGCATTTAAAGATGCTGATTAAACGGCACGATTATCGTACAGGTGTGTCTCGGACTGAACACGATAAAAGGACACTCAAAAAGTGCAGTTTAATCTGGAAAAAAACAAAACAAAAAACACATTAAATAGGCACTCAACTCTAGCTATTTGACATACAGCTACCTGTTTTTTTTCCCAGGAGGGCAAAGTTGAATGACCCTCCCTACTCTGCCTCTGATTGGCTTACCCTGATATTCTGGAAATTATTAATAGTGGAAATGATCAGTTTTGCATCACAATTTTCACGTTTGCTGAAAAGAACTATTAAAATCGTGATGATGTGATATTTATTAAGGTTTGTACCAAACAAACATGTTTTCTTTCATCTGGAGAACGAGGTTTTCAGGCCAGGTCGTTTCTGCAGCACTACACTACCTCATTATAATGCTGTTTTCTCATACATTTTTAAAAAAAAAAATTCAATTTGGTTCTGGTTCTGTGATTTGGATATTGCACTTGACCATACTGAATTTTTCTGCATATGCGATGTGCA
>JAJHUR010088853.1:601-14765 GCA_027495735.1 Lutjanus campechanus | reverse complement strand
TGCCACCCTGTGGTTCAAATGTGTAACACCATGTAGTTCTATAAGCATTTGCATATCTGTACATCAAAATGCACTTGATGACAGTTGGATATTGAAGTATTGAGTATATTCACGTATATTACTGGAATTTATTCTGTATTTTGCCATATTATAGTGATCCTGGGGTCGTGATGATGGGGCCCTTCAATATTGTTGCCCAGGGTACAGCGAAGTGTTAATCTGGCCCTGCTCCTGCTTTCTTTTCTTTCCCTGTTTAGCAGGACGAGCCATTACAAGTAACGCTGGAAGTGGTATTTTTGGCTGCATTTTCTCTGCTATAGTACTCTTATGAACTTATTCTCCTGCTAACTTGGTATTTCTGCCGAGGAGCGTGCTGAATATTTCCGGCAACAGTGAAACGTGATGAGTGCACACGGGGAGGAGGGAGGGACAGAGGGGGGCGGGAGCTGCAGGAGACATGAAGGCATCTGATTGGTTCCTTTCCATTTGGACCGAATGGTAGGGATTGGTCAGAGTTTTTACAGGCCTGCAGCTGACACAGAGGTCTGATTCTTTTCGTTCCTTTTCCTGAATACATAATGTATTGACTACTCTCAGGATGGAAGGACCATTTCACCCAGTATAACAAAAAGGGTTTCTGAACAGGATTACCAACTATAGCTTTAAAATTAATAAAATATTTTGTAATTTTTTTTTAAAATAGCACAACTCCTTCCAGCTATTATCAGTGCATTTACACAAACATTCGGCCAATAAACATCCCGTTGATGATGTGACTAATGTAATGATGGCATTTGAAGACCAAAACAATTATGTAATCTGGAAAATGAAGTCAAATTTTCTCCTTTCAACTTAAATGCTTTAAATGATCAAAGTGTCATCCACGTGTCCGTTTTCTATAACATCTTTATTTAAAAGGATTTACAACACAAACTGGCAGCACTTAATTTAAATGGCATCTTTTTTTTAACCCTCAGTTCTTCTGCACAAGTTTTTATTTTGTACAAACAGTACATACACACAAATGTGTCCCTTCAAAATAAAAGTAAGGTTTGTTTTTTTTTAAAAAAAAGGAAAAAGTCAGAAGTAAAAAAGGGGAAAATACTCTGGCAATTCAGTACGGTTGTAATCTTCATAAAATTCAGTTGCCCAAGAGACTCTCAGACCAGGCTGACCAGAATTAAATCATAGTGTGTATATGAAAGGGGACACTGGGACTCTTGACCAAAAAAAAAAAAAAAAAAAAAAATAGACCCCTGGAACAGTGACAACCTAAAACATTTAGTTCTTCCCACTACAAACTCAAAACTGGGAATAAAACTGTAACAAAGTGTGGACGATTGATTTAATTTTTAGTTTATGTTGTGTTAGCTTATTAGAGGCAATCTGAGATGACTTACATGAGCCGTGTTTCCGTCAAGGTATTTTATGTGTAAAGAGTTAACGCACTCAGTGGGAAATGGAAACTTTTTTCCAAATAAGTTCTGATGTGATTAATTTATCTCAGATGATCAGCTGGTTCCACTCTGACAGTCCCTAACTAAACTAAGAGAAATGTCATGTTATCATCGTTATTATTATCGTTTCCTACGTTGTTTTTCATCGTTTCGAGGTTCAACTTCAAACCATCTAATGGAAACAAGCACTCATTTCCATTTTCTTTTGCAGATTTACTCAAACCTCGGTTAAAATTTGCAGTACCTTTGGATGGAAACACAGCTATTGTTAACTTGTGTTTTCGGCTGGTATTTAGACTCTATTTAGAGTCAAAACTGAACCATATAGAAATATCCGTAAATGACTGATTTACCAATCTCTGCTCGTACAAAAGAAATTGACTTCCTGTGTCTGACATCTTTGTATTTGAAGCTTAGAAATACGTGTTCTGCAGCCACATTCTGATCCGATTTACAAAGAGATAATGTGCAAACACTCCAGTCAAAATAGAAAAGTTTTAAATATGTTCTTACTTGGCTTGGGCGCGAAACACCCCTCGAGTTTTTGCGTCAAAGTAGAAAAACGGGCTGCATCAAAATGGAGGAAAGTTGTGCTTACGCCTGCTCGGCTTTAGAGATTTTTTACCAGCAAATTAAGAAGGCGACGTTGAAGGACTTGTGCCAGGTTAACAGGCGACAAAGCCAGTTTGACACTTGCCGTTACTTTGAGAGGAAAAAAGTGGTGGATCTCGTCTCTCTTGGCTGCATGACATGGATCTAGTAAAACTGCAACACTGGGGGAAAAAAAGAGAGGATAACAATGGTAAAATGATCTTTCTATAGCAGGATTAAAATTAGGCCGTATGAGATCAAATGGACGAGAGACTGTTTTGCTCTTCATCTACGAGATGTAACATTTTAAGTGAGGACTGGTGAACAGTGCAGGATAGCGGCTGCAAGTCCAGGATAGGAAAATAACTTTTCTGTCAACCGGCAACAAAATTCATCAAACCAATCTTTAGAAGGTGATTTCCAGAGAGCAGTTTTAGCTGCAGCCAAGAGTAAGGTAGGGTAAACCGATATGACCGACCGCTTTAGATTCTGATCGTCACGGAACGTGAACAGACATAAGGTTGGCATCAATTCCCTTTCAGTTCCCAATGTTGAATCCAAACTGCCAGTCTCAAATTACAATAAAAATACTGTTTTTTTGTGTTCCAACTACTGAACAGTCTACTTCCTCATATGACTGATGTGACAGTACGTGGATTCCAACCTCGATGCCACCATGAAAAAGCTGCGATAATCAAAGGTGGATGCGAACAGAGGATGTAAAATGAGGAAAAAGAAGAAAAAAAAGATTAAAAAGTAGATTGTTGGAGGGCAGGGAAAGTGACGGACGCCTCTGCTGGCTGGGAAACACAGTAATGCTGGAAAAGAAGTTTTGATGAACTACAAACAAGATGAACACCCCCAAAAAGCTTGTATTAAAATAGAAAAGGTTATATAATGTCGCCTACATATTGCACATAACTGCAATAAAACTCAAACTAAAGAAAACTCAGTATCATCTTCAGCAGCCGACAAGTAATTACACCAATAAAGCTTCCTTTAAATTGACTTAATTTAGAAAATAATTCACCTTCTTATGATTCAAAATTGTTCAATTGTTGTTTTATATTAAAGAAAAATGTGCAGTCAGTGTTTGTGTGCAACCACCAGAGGGCCACACAGTCACTTTCCCTCCCCGTCAAGGAGGTGAAGAGAGCCGAGGGGGGGAAACGAAAGGTCGTGTTTCTAGGCTGTGCCTGCTGCTCCCGCGGGCACCGCCGTGGGGATTGTCGCGGCGTTCAGGCCTTTCCCTCGATGTCTCTGGCCACCTCTCCTGCGTCCTCCGCCTCCCGACTTGAGCTGCGGGCGGGACAGAAACACCGCAGTGAGACAGATGTTACATGGCATCAGGTTAGAAGACGACAGAAGGTAAAACCTGTTGGGCCGCAACAGATCAGATGTGAAAGATGCGGTTTTGAAAGACAGGAATGCATTTATCACTTGAGCAAAAAGGTTAAGAGGGAAATTATTTCCTAGTGGAAGGAATAAAATGAAAAAGGTTAAGTCACAAAATTTCAGGGTTTCCTGCAGGAAATCTTTAGTGAAAGCGGAAAACCCACTACAATTTCCTTGTTATCATTAAATATACTACTTATTGTGATTTGATGAAGCTGTTTCTGTTTTTTTCTGATCTTTTTTGTGTAATATTTTTCGTGAATTAATTTCAGGTGGTGCTGCCCACCTCCACTATAATATACTGCAGAAAACCCTGTAATTTCACCAGTTGTTTTAATATGACAACTAAAAAAAGTGTCTGAAAATTGTAGTTGTAACTAATTCCAGTACTTCAAAACTTTTCAAAAGTCATACAAACACATGTTTAGAATGCTAAATTAGTTACAAATACAATGATTTTACATTAAAATACTCCACGTAATAAAAGGAAGAAAGATTATACAGCACGAGCTATGTATTTTTCTTCTTTAAAGGCAAGTACCTCAACCTTTTCTAAATCAAAAACCACAGGGGTTCAGTTCAGTAACTACTAGGGACGTGTGTGATTAAATGTTGCTGCCCTCGCTAGTCTGCACAAGAAATACTACTCGGTTTAAGCAATTATTAATATTTCATTAATGTACAATAGTGGTTACTTGTTCTGTTTAAGATGCTGTGCAGCCACCTGCAACTAGCTGGGGCTAGCGTAAACCAGCGATGTAGAAAGTGGGGCAAAGATGGTATTTTGATCTAGAAAATGAAAATAAGGTTGCATGTTGTAGAACAGGCATGTGGATGGCAATCTACAAGGACAGCAGGCTGCTTTTGCTAACACTGCTAACGCTAGCCACACTCAACAAACCAATATGACATCATTTACCGCCCCCTCGTTGTTGTTTTTTTTTCACTTTTAGACTAGTTAATTAGTCTAAATTCTTGTTTAATCAACAGGGGAATTTGTCGTAACAAGATTCCAAGTAATCACTTCAGAAAAAGTGAAGCTGGCCAGCAGTAAAGCATTGCAGGTGGAGTGGAGTAGCTTCCAAGTGTGACACTGTGAAACTATGAATATAAATGAGACTGCACTGAACGGGAGTTTGCATGCTCAGAAAACATCAGCTCATAAAGTTTAGAAAGTGAAGGAACCGACAACAAAAACCACATCCAAGCTTAAGAAGAGAAGGACCTCATCACGACTCCCACAGGCTGCAGGAAACTTCTTTACCTTGTTTTCTTTGTTGCCATCTTTACACAGAGCCTCCTCCTCTGCCACTGTCTGATGCAGCATGCCAAGACAGGGAGGAGAGGGAGGAGAGGGAAGCAGGAGAGGTGGAAGCAGAAAAGCAAAGTGTTAAATTTGAAAGCAAAGAGCATGAAGGGCAGAAAAAAAAAGCAGAGAGAAGGGGTGAGGAGAAGAGTAAAAGGAAAAGAACGATAAATGGCAGCGGTGTAACCGTACAGGAAGGTGAAAGCAGGATATTATGGGCAGGGTGAGAAGGCCATTGAAAGGAGATTTTTTTGGGGGAGAAAAAGAACAAATATGGGAGGAAGAGAAATCATAACAATCGAGGGTGAAACACAACAGGTAAGAGAGGGGACAGACAACTGAATGAATTAACTGGCAAATTTAAAGAGACGAAAGCAGGAAGAAAAGGAAACAAGTAGCAGCTTGAAACATTCTGCTTCAAACACCAAAAACATCCAGTTTGGAGCAGTACTACAAAACTGTTTTGAATATAATCTTGCCTTTATTTTTAAGATGTTGCTGCCCTCATGACAGGAGAAAATATAGCTTTTTCAATCTCTTTTCATCTTTGGGGCAACTGAAATCTTACTTCAGTTAAGAACACGCTTTTTTCATCCTGATTGAATCAGTCCAGAGATTCCTGGTCAACTGTTCAATAGAAAGTGATCTAATACAGTCCGGTGTTTTGCATGCACGAAAGTGATGACTACATCATGAATTCATCTTCCTCTGTGGCTCAGTTTCAGCACCGACCCAGTCAGCAATATCTCTTCAGCATGTCTAAACGTTGGAAACTGTTAGTGTCGGATCCACTTCCTTTTTAATTTGTTCATTCATTTTTTTTTTTTCTGGGACTGGTTTAAAAGGTCGTTAATTTCCTATTTTCCTGCTGTCTATGAATCCGATAATGTTCAGTTCTTTAAGAGTTTGCATCAAAAACAGACTCTCTGCAGAGGTCCAGTTAAGCTTGGAAGACACCATTTGTCCCCGTGCTTTTACAGTCAAAACAGAGAACACAGAAAGAATGCAGACATAAAGTAACCAGATTAAATCATGGTACAATTTTTCTTTTGATTTATAATGAAATTATTTAACATCTTCTCTGTAACAGACTGGAATTCTATTTGGCTCTGGGCCTCTTTATTGTGGTTGAGGTGTTTATATGGAACACTTTTATTCGGTTTGGGCTTTCAAACCAATTATAATTGGAATATTAAGAGTGGATGATGCTATGAATGGAGGGTAACTGTCCTGCATTATGTAATAATGTTGTCAAACACAAGCAATGCAAACAGATCAAAAGATTGAAAAGTCATGGACTGGGAATTTATTCTTTTTGCTGCAATGATCCCTAAAAATAGTGGTGCATAAGGCCAAATTAATCACAATCCTGGATACATAAAACATGCTCTAATAAGCAGAAAACATGTTCTATTACCTGTGCTGCGTTAGGACTAGGCGGCCGTGCTGTTGATCCAGCCTCCTCGCTGGCTGCCGTGCCCTCTTTAGAAGTCTTCTTACTAGCCTGCATCTTGGCCTGCTGGGCCTTAGCTGCCTGCGTGTTCACTGATTGGAGAAGCTGAAATCACAAAACACAGCCAGCGTCAGCTGACCTGCACTGAACAGCGTTACTGAGGCTCAAATGACATGAAACGTCACTGAAAGACAGAAGTTAACAGGAGCTCCTGTACCTTTGTGATGGTGCCCACGGCTTTGGTGCGTCCCTCCCTGAACACCAGTTTCTGGTCACAGTGAAGGTACTCTGGAGTCTTAATGAAGCGGAAGTGGACTGAGGCCTTGTCCCCCGTTCGTAGGCAGTCTTTGTTCATGGTCAGGATGGTGGCTGTCTGCCTGATGCTGCCACAGTGGACTGGTGTGACGGAGACAGAGTGTGACCCAGTTATTATTGGCAGGAATGTTTCAGGGTGACCAGATTGTGTTTGAATGAAGCAACACCTCATAAAATCCACATTTAAACTGCCCCACAAATGTACTGAACATCAGATCCGTCAAGTCAAAGACATATAGAAGCTACTTTAACTGGCATATCAGTGTTCAGTGGCCACTAACCCATGGCCTGGTATCTCGGTGATATCGTGGTGGGGTGGTGCAGCACCAAAATTTCAGCCTCAAACTCCCAGGTGGCCTGTGGCATCAGCTTTGGGGACACCATCACCATTCCTTTCCTTATCGATGAACGTTTGATCTGAGACGTGAGGGGTTGGCACAAATAAAAAACAAAAAAAACAGCAGGAACGGCAGTGAAAAAATGAAGTTAGGGAGGGCGATGAAGCCAAAGTAGAATTAGAGACAGAACACTACCTTCACCCACACGTTGGGATTTGCATGAATTATAAAACTGATTATAAAGTTAGGAAACTAATTCATATGCACATCACATCCAGAAAGTTTCAGAATAATTATTCTTTTCAGAAGTTCAAAACTTAACTTTGTGTCAGGTTGTGTATATGCTGTTTTTGCCATAGTTAAAATGCAAAAAAAACATTCTGTGATGTCACTTATTCAACCAAATTGTTCTCCTACTAACCTTTTTGAGGGCAAACGACGCTGTCTGGCCACCGCGAACCTCTCTGACAGGCATCCTCTTGCGGTGGATGGATTTAACGGCGATCGGGATGAAGGTGCCCAGCGGGTCTGGGCCTAAGAGCAGCGTGTCGTTGAGTCGAATCATTCCACGTAACGTAGTCCCTGAAACTACTGTGCCCACACCCTGCAAAGAGAGCAATGGGTCATATTGGTTAACTGCCCTTCTTTTAGTGGGTACTCTGGTCATCTACAGACAGCCTCCATTAAAGAACAGTTCTGATGTTTTTATAGAACCGAACCCTTTAACAACCTCAATCAGGCCTTTGATCATTTATAAATATGAAAAAAAGTACAGTATATCATTGTGATTTTATTTAAATAACCTGCTTACATCCAAAGTTTAAGTCATGCACTGCTGTTGAACCGAAAATTATCTACTCACCCTCATGCCAATTGAAGGGTTAGTCGGATTTAGGTTTTAAGTCCACAAAACTCTGCTGGAGTTTCACAGGAAGCATTGTGGAATCTTCCAAACAATGGAAGTGAACGGTGACCAGTTTTCAAAAGCAAAAAAACAACAAGAAAATTAAAAAAATATATAGAATGCCTCCATACTGCTCATCTACTGTAATCCAAGTCTCCTAAAGCCCCAACAACAAGTTGACTAAAAATGTTATTACCACCATGTTTTTAGCCTGAATCTTCACTGTAGATCTTTAGCTTGGATCCACATTCATGCGCAGGCACACTGTCTGAACTGGGTGTGTGCGGTATGACGGTCTGTAAACGGTGTGTCAGGACTTCAGGAGACTTGGATTACACCAGATGAGCAGTATGGAGGCATTTTATGTTTTTTTTTACAGTTGTTTTTCACATTTGAAAACCGGTCGCCATTTACTTCCATTGTTTCGGAGACTCTGCAACGCCATTTTCCTGTGAAACTCCAGCAGTGTTTTTTGGACCAACAAAATAAACCCGACCTTCAATCGGCATGAAGGTGAGCAGATAATGACTGAATTTTCATTTTGGGTGAACTATCCCATTAAATAACAGCAGCTTCTCATTGGAAAATACACTTAAAACGGATACTGAATTTTTAAGATGGGCCTTTTATTTAGGTGGCTAAAATACATTTTGCTGTTGACTCGGTCCACAGCAGTTCATTGTTTAGCTTCCTCCTCACAACTGAGGGCATGCTGACCGCTATCTACTGTAGGTAATACACTGAAAATGGATAAATAGTTCATGTAACCCAGCTTCAAAATATCTGAATTGACTGTAAAGTTGCCTAGACATTGAAGATTTTCTACTCGAGTAAAAATGTAAACACTTAAAGCTATGTAACTTCACACCACAATCTTCTATTTAGATTCAGAAAGAAGTAGTATTTTCTCCACTGCTATCACCCGAGCAGTGTTTCAAGAAAGTAATGTTTAAGCTTTTAATACTGTGAAAGGTATTGTGGAAGTGTACAGAACGTGCTGTTTAAAGCAGTGACTGTCTCTGCACTCACATTTACACGCAGGTTTTTGACAGTGGAAGCACAAATTCAGTTTAGTGTTTTTTTTGCTCAAAGACATTTTCACATGACACGCTGCTGCTGAGAGACACACTGGCTTTTGTATCAGTAGTAACCTGCAACAGCAGAAACTCTCAAAACTGCTGTTGTCTCCCCTCAGGGCTCGACTTTAACATTTAGACCGCTGTCAACCATTCTGTTTGGTCCAGTTCCCCCTGTCGGCGACCGCTTTCATGTGGTCGAAAACAAAACGCGAGGAAGCAGAAGAGAGAAGAGTGACCGAGGCTTGTCCTGAAAAAGAAAAAAAATTTCAACATCTTATGAGTGTACAGCTGAGTTTGCCTTTTGTTTCGTACCGGTACTGAGTACGTGTCGTCTATTTGGAACTCAGCAGGCTCGTCGTTGCTGAAGTTGGTCCTAGAAGAGAGGAGGTTGAGGAACATCTTCAGCAGGTCCATGTTCTCCCCCGTCACATTTGAGATTTGAAAGATTGGACACATCCTGCAGAGAGGGAGGGAGCCAGGAGGAGAAGAGACAAGTATGACTGTTAAAAAATACCTTCTAACACAGTAATCACAAGGGTTGACCCCCCCCCCCAGTCTATAGATGACAGTAACCTATGTGGATACTTTGTTCCTGCGTCATGTCTCAGCTTCTTGTTGGGTGAAGACAACTACTTCAATTTGACATTCAAATTCTGAGGTCTTTGGCACTTTAAACATACAAAATAAGAAAACCGTTTAGCTATTAGGTGCCCAAAATCCTCTGGCCAGTCAAGTGAGAAATTATGCTGTGTCTCTGCCGATCAACGATTGGCGTCATCACATTGAAAAAATAAAGAAATAGGGTTCCTGCCTCCATCAAAGTAGACAAACCTGACATACAACTACTTTAGTGAATCTTCAGGCAGAGTATGTCAGACATCTGTCACTTTTTATATCATTAAGACACTTTATTTTGCTGTTTTGGTGCTGCTGAACCAAACTCCATTCAAAAAGCAGGGGTTTTATGGTAGGGGCCTATCTTTTCACACTCTTTTCTGATTTATTTTTATCTACAGACACAATCACATTCACGCCATTTGCTGCTTTTACAGAGCTTGTTTTTTTTTTTTACCCAAAGGGGGGCGTGGTTGTGGGACGTGAAACACGGCTGCTCTCACCCATGATTTGAGTCATCAGCCGAGAAGACCCCGAGTCGACTCACATTTTTCAGTTGAGTCTCTTTGTGCTTTTGTTGTTTTTTTTTAGCTGCGCCATTTTACACAGAGGAGCAAATGCAGGCTGTAAATTTTACAAACAGTGTTAAAATTACCACAAACTGCAAAACTAACTGTGACGGAAATGAAGAAGGGTCACAGAAATGGTGGGCAGCGGGATGCTGGACAGCATGAGACAGGGCAGCACGACTCCGGTCTGTTGGCTGTAATAACTGCTGCCGTCCACGGTGATTGACCCATCGTCTGACAGCGCTGTCAGCAGCCCAGCAAGGAGAGATGCTCCGTGGTACGCTGGGATTTTATAACTGCACTACAGGCAGAACGCAAACTTAAACTTCCTCTGAATGTGCGGAAATCTGACATTTTCACATTACAGATGACGAAGAAAGGAGATGAGACTCTTGTAAGCTGAAAAAAGAGCCTAATGTGGTGCTGAGCTGAAAAAAAAAGGCAATAGTCAAATCTTCGTATTGACCAGCCAAATCTAACTCAACTGATTAAAATTATGAGTCGGATGCAGCCCTAGTAATTACAACACCAAAACAGAGTACCAACACAGAAATTACAACTTGGGACTTAAGCCCAAGTGTCAGCAGGCATCTGCTCTGCCCGCTCAAGTATCCTTGAGCAAGACTCTTAAGATCTACCAGCCTTGGGGATGCTGTTGTTTGGCCAACTCTGACATCTGACCTCCCTGAGGATGGGATGGCAGATTGCTAAACCAGCGCATGAATATTTGCACAAATTCGAGAAGAAAAGCCAGAAAGCCTTGCCTAAATTGGAGACGCAAGAGGAAAGACGTTTCGGTATAAATGCACTTGTCTTATGAGCCTAAAGCATAAAGTGAGGCTGCAATACTAAATGTTCTTTCTCTGCCATAATTACAATGCTAAGGAGCCACTGTATATTTGAAAATCGATGTAAAATTAATTGAATTTATCAAACAATAAAGAATCCATTTTTAAACAGCAGTGAAGAAACATTCATTCCCACATTTTGCTGTACTTTATTCTGAAGTGTGGTTCAGCCATTTTTAAAATACAAATCAAAAATGATAATTGTAGGGGGGAAAAGTATCTTTTTTTAAAGTTCTGCTGCTCTGGGTTTCTCTCACAATACAACCACAGCAAAAGACCTAGTTTGCTGACGTTGTGAAGTGGCATGGGATGATGGGAGTTGTTATCTTAGCTGATTAAAAAAATCTATCATGACATGACTCAGGCAGATATTAAATTATTGACGTTTTATTCACGTTAAGTTTAGTCACACGCGACAACCTTCTTCCTTGCTAGCAATGGCTCGTAGAAAATGCACCTTTACCTTGAATAAAGTAAAAAATAAATTGCAGATTTCACTGCATTTGCTGGAAACGGTTGAGATAATGTCAGTAACACTGCTCAACAAAATATATAACATATGTCTAGCGTTTTTAGATATTTTAATGCAGAAATTTTAAATATTACAGCTTCAAATTGTGGATACTGTGTCGTCCGGTTTTACTCTGTCACGGGTTATTTTAATTTGCAAGTGAAAGTGAGCTTGGAAGAGCCGCTCTCATCTACTGTTCGCCCGACAATTTGCATGAGCTGCAAAATTTCGAAGCTAAAGTCTCTCATTTCACTCGATTTTAAAATACTTATATCACTTACTTCTGATTCCACTCTTAAATTACTTTTCATAATGTAAAACTAATTACCTTGTGTGTGTGAACTGTTTGTGTCTATCCAACTCTGTATGTCTATTCTAGTACACAGGTGTGCCAGTTTAAATAAAGGATTAAATACAAAAAAAAAACTGTCGTCACATCATCTTGCTGCCTTTCTGTTTATCTTCTTTGCCTTTACCTCTCAGAGCTGAAGTTGGAGGCTGTGACGATGACGTCATCCTTGTTCTGGACCAACACAGGGATTTTCCTGCAGCCTGGTGACTTTAATAACCTCTGTAATAATTTTAGCGTCTCTGCAGATACACACAGATAAAGACAGATCCACACAAAAACCATCAGACGAGTAATTCTCAGCGACGAAAACAACAGCTGTCGCAGCGTCTGGACTGACTGAACCAGACAGACTGCAGAAATATTGAACATTAATAAGCATGCTTCACAAGGGGTTGGATTTAAGGAGTACAACTTAACAATAAGAATGAGTCTTTATTTCTAACTTCCCTATTTTAAAAGCACGTTTAATCACATTTTAATCAGAAGGCTCCTCGTTTTCTAAACTGCTCCCATTTGCTTTTTTAATTTGCTTGTACAAACTTCCTCCTTTTGTTTCATATTAAAATATTTCAATTAATTAAGAGGTACAATTCCTAACATTCCCTGAGAGGATTTATATTTAGACTACCATGAGCTAAATAAGCATGACAGTACGATGTCTCTTTACCTTGAAGGATGTTGGCTGGACACATGTCTATCTTCGTAACCACTACGAACACCGGCACATTCAGGGCCAGTGCCAGACCCAGATGCTCTTTGGTCATGCCAACGATGCCAGCGTTACTGCCAACCTGAGAGAAGAGAAAGGGACGGGCAGGGGAACAGAAGAGGGAATTGAAAATTAACAACCGTTGACAAGGCAAGCACACACACACTCACCAAATGTTAACCCCTGTCTCACCATGAGCATGCAGAAATCAGGCAGGTGTCCCGTCATGCCGAAGACGGTGGTCTTGAGGTACTTCTCGTGGCCAGCCAGGTCGATGAAGGTGATGACCTTTGAGGATTTCTCACAGATCTTGGTCCAGTCGAGGCCGCCGCCGTGGCTGTCTGGCTTGTTCACCACCTAAAGGAGCAGAAGCAGACAGAGAGAATAGAGGATGACTTTGAGAGAAATGAAAACCTGAGAAGAATAAAACTCCAAATAAGAGGAAAAAAATATGATTCAGAGTGCCCAACAAAAGAAGGTTACATTTATTTGATTTTTTACTGTACTGGTATATAATTTGAACAGAAAATATATTCAAACATATACACATTATTATGATTTCAAGATACATTGACAGGAATTTTTAACAAGTTAAAATACTTCCTGTCAATTGGGCGTGAACCTGGATGGTCAACATAAAGAAATTGTGTTCTTGCGTTGAACTTTTTAAATTCATCTTTTTTTCGGTATCTTTAGCTTTCACAATTATACCAAATTTTGAGGAATCTACAAAAGCTTATTATGTAGTAAAAACTAAATAACAATAGTTCGAAGCTTCGTTCATAACTTTGACATTAAAAATCAACATCTAAAAGCGTCTTTTTTGCAAATCTGTTCATATGGCTGCACACTTTGCAGATAAAAATTAGACCACATGAATATTATTAGTATTTTACTATTTGTGTGATTATATTCCAGTGGTGGCTGCGTAAGATTCTCTCCGACAAGTGTCATCCCAACATTTCCAATCATTTTATTGGGAAAAAAGGTAGATGTAATCATTTCCAAAGTTTTAGTTCAAAAGTTTAGCCTTTCAAAACCAACATTGTCACTGAAGTCAATAAATTATCCCACTTGCTGCATACAAAGGGAGCACACACCTGTCTAAGAAAGCTGATTTATTAAAAAAGACAAACTTATTTAATTTGATTAATCGATTAATTCAAGTCAAAGATTTTTTTCTGGGTATATTTTGGGGGTGATGACGCCATGAAATACGACGACAGACGTTCAAAGCTTCATTTGAAGACATAAATAGAGCCTTTGAATGTAAATGAAATGATAGCAGCCTTAGTAATAACATCAAATATAATTATACCAACACTGCCTCTCGCCAAGCGCTGCTCTTGATAGATGGTATCTAGTTCGAGGGTCTTTAAAATAAAAGTAGAAGAGAACTGGAACACTTGGTGTTATCACTTTCTTGATTTTGAACTTGCCATGCCCATCCACTGTTCAAACATTAAGTTCAAGGATCAGCAGAAAGCTCACCTGTCCCTCCTGGTCAAAACCCAGGATATCGTTGCCCACACTGCTGGTCCTGCCGCTCTCCATTTCATGTTTGTGCCTAAAGAGCTTCTGGCGAGCAAAGCCTCTGCCATTGTCCAGCTCCCCGTGGGTCAAAACCCCCAGCAGAGTGCTCTTTCCTGCGTCCACGTTCCCTACCACCGCCACCCTGGAGAGAAGAGGAAGAACACGAAAAGACTGAGAATAAGGAGAGTG
>JAJHUR010088852.1:0-17437 GCA_027495735.1 Lutjanus campechanus | reverse complement strand
CATTGAGCGTTTTTACTCGACGTGGGGCGTGGCTTTGGACGGAGCACTGACGGGAGGGGGAGGAGGTGGTGGAGCTTAGAGGAGGTACTACTTTCAAATCTTGCTAGCTCTCCAACATTACCAACTATAGCTTTAAGTGTCGACTTGCTAAGAATGCTTAGCATTAGCAAAAAAAAAATGAAGGGACACTAATTGATTCGTGGATTCACACTTTTAAAATAACAGACTTTTTTTGCAAGTCTTTTGTGATTTTCAAGTCTAAAGTCATCAAATATGTGACTGAAGTCCACATCTCTGTTAATTAGTGAAATAGTCACTTTTAAAAAGAGTAAGAAATATTGTTATTTTTCAAATAACTTGTCCAATCTCTGCAGTGGACATCATCAGTTACGTTCATCATAAGAGGGAATCATTTGAGCCAGCACAAGTCCACGATTACTTCAGACCAGTTTATTATTCTAGCTGATGACAGATGAACATGCATGTCTCCGTACAGTCATGCCTAAATTTACTTTAACATAAAAAGCAGCTGGAACATCTCTGCGAGGACAGTTTTCTGAAATGAAATTACTTTAGAAATCAGCCTCTTTCTCTGTCATTGTGATAATTTCCATCTATTTTTGCTTCGCACTGTCGAACGCTGAGCAGCCAAAGCGGAATCACAGCAGGAGAATGATTTATATATCTGTGCAAATACATTTATTTTCTCTTGTCTTCTTTCAGCCGCTCAGGAAATTGCATTTTTATTCAGGATTGGGAGCATCAGCGCTGACCCTTTCTTTCATCTTCTGAATTCAACCTCTCACAGGCTGCTGTGCGAAACAAACCCAGCCAGTGTTGTTTGCTGGAACAGTAAGTTATTGTAGTTCAAGCCAGTAGGTTGGTGCACAATCCACCACAGAATGAAGGCTTAAGGACAGATTATGTCAGTTTTCTCACCCACTGTCACTTTTGCTTACATGCTCTCGAAGGCATTCCAGCGATTTCTCAGAAAACTTCCATTTGAGCTGGAAGGGACCGGCTCTGTGTCGCTCTCTCTCCTCTTGTGAGATTTATTCCTGTTGTCCCCGCTCTGCGCTGACACTGTGCAGACACACGTCTGTGTTTTCTCAAACATTTGCTGGATGGAGCGAAGCCATTAAACATAGCTCTGCTCACAAACAGCCCTGTTTTCAGGATCTGAGGTGATGCTGAAAAGAAGGCTTTTATCTCCTCAACCGAAGATTTCTGAGGCATAATGCTTCTGGCAGGACCGACCTGTGCTGTGTTATGGTGCAGAATAGTCAGACTTTTAGCTCCTTGGCCGCAGATGACTCAATATAGCGCAAGGAAGACGTGCATAGACTTTAAGTGTTGGTTTTGAAAAAGTTTCATCCAGTGGCAGCATCAGACTTTCTGAAAGGCAGGAGAAAAAAACAATAAAAAGGGGACCGGCTGCATTTGGTGGGGCACCAGCACAGCTCTACTTGAAAGGCACCCTAAATACACTTTACTACATTTTTTCCACTGGGAGGGCACTTCAGAGTGCACTTTACTGCATTTTGTCCAGTGAACAGACACTCTAGAGGGCACTTTACTACATTTTGTCCACTCTCGAGGGCACTTTACCACATTTTATCCACGGGAAGGGTACTCTGGAGGACACTTTACCACACTTTGCCCATTGGAAGGGCACTTGAAAGGGCACTTAACAATATTTTCTCAACTTGAGGGCACCTTTAATTCACTTTATCGCATTTTGTCCACTGGAAGGGCACTTCAGAGGGCACCTTACTACATTTTGTCCACTCGCAGGGCATTTCAGAGGGTGCTTTACATTTTGTCTAGTGTACCAACACTCTAGGGGGCACTTCACTATGTTTTGTCCACTGGGAGGGCAATGTAGAGGGCACTTTACTATGCTTTGTCCACTCAAAGGACACTGTACTACATATTGTCCACTGGAAGGGCACTTTAGAGGGCACTTTACTGCATTTTGTCCACCCAGAGGGCACTCTATTACATTTTGTCCACTGGGAGAGCACTCTAGAGGGCACTTTACCACACTTTGCCCATTGGAAAGGCACTCTAGGGGGCACTTTACCACATTTTGTCCACTCAGAGGGCACTCTACTACATTTTGTCTACTGGCAGGGTACTCTAGAGGACACTTTGCCCATTGGAAAAGAACTCTAGGGGGCACTTAACCATATTTTCTCTACTTGAAGGGCACCTTTAATGCACTTTACCACATTTTATCCACTGGAAGGGCACTTCAGAGGGCGCTTTTACTACATTTTGTCCAGTGGAAGTGCACTGTAGAGGGCACTTTACCACAATGTATTGGACACTGGCCCACTCTAGAGGGCATTTATTATGTTTTATCTACATTATCTGATGGGGGCATCAAAGAGGGCACTTTTTCAGCATTTTTTTTAACATGGTGGCACTACAGGGGGCAGTTGCCACCACTGGTTTCATCATCAAAGCCAGACAGGAGCATGGGATCCTTCAGTAAAAAGTTTAAACATTAGTGAGGGTTTTCTATGACAACATCAATATCCAGGCACAGTGAGCAGATGTGTGAGCTTTGTTCAGGTATGGCCGACTCTCCAGTCAGCTGTTTATTTCCTTCCTCCGTGTTTCAGACTTGTTTACTGAGCGTCTCCAGACGGAAAAGCCTGAGGGCAAAGTCCACTGACACAGCAAAGAAGGAGCAGAAAAATGCCCACCCTTTATTTCTGCTCACTGTGTGTGTGTGTGTGTGTGTGTATGTGTGTGTGTACTTGTGACTACTCCTGATTCATATGTGTGTGCATGCCTGTTTCCATTTGATACAGTACCTTGGCACATTATTGTGTTACATAATGCTTGAATGTGCATTTCATACAGTATTCTGTGATTTGAATAACATCTCAAAACCTACTGCTCACCGTATGCACGTGTATGTGCATGTGTGAATGCGTTTCCTGATGTGTATGTATATAGTGTGTATTTTGTATGCGTTTACATTCTTTTACATTTGATAGAGTCAGTCTGAAATAGCTTATTTTAAATTAATTTAATTTGATTTAAAATATTGGTATCATAAAGTCTTTAGTAAATGTCCTAATGAAAATTTCCTGAGCACTGATGTTAAAAACTTACAATAATACAAAATATTGCACTCAAATCAGCAGTGTTTCATTTCAGAATGGATGTTTGTGGTTGTTTTTCTGTCATTTAGTAGATTTATAGTAATATTGCCTTTGTGTGTGTGTGGCCTGTGGAGTGTGTATGGATTTTTTTAGTGCTGGTTGGTTATCTGAGAGCACTTCAGAGAGAATGGTTTACAACAGTGACCTGCTTGTGTCATCCAGTGTGTTGTTTGATGAGGGAGTGACAGCTTCAACCATCACCGACCTCTGCTGCTCCTCGTCTGGCCCTCACAGTTAAATGTATAAAACAACCAACCAATTTGGAAGGGAAAGAGTCAAAAACAAAGGCAAACAGTCAAATTATGACCCATTCTGTCCAAAACAAACATCCATCAAAGTTTACAGATCCGGTTTCTGCTTCAACTTGCACAGTACCTACTGTACATGTTGTAGTGGCTTGGTTTTGCCTCCAAATAAAGTGGTTTAGATGATCTAGCTAAACTTTTTATAACCTGTCTGATTGTTAGACTGCTTGTGTTTCTTTCCCCATCTGATTTGTCTTCACAGATGATGGCCAAAACTATGTAGATTAGATTCAGCTGTGATAAAATGGAATTATTTCAATAAGAATAGTGTGTAGGATGGTAGTAGAATGAAAGAGTCTAAAATGGACATGGTTCATCATCAACTGACTTTCATCAGAGAGTGACATTTTGTGATTTCTTAAGCGCAGTGGCACTAGAGGAGGAAAGGTCAACAAGAACCCCAGGACTGATTCTCCGGGGACCATGAATATCAACAGCATATTCTGTGGTACAGTTTTTGTCGAGGGGGATTTCTGACCCAGTGTTGGAGTTCGATGAAAGGTCCATCCTTTCTATGAGTATCCAAGGCATTCTGGTCAGATAGGATATATATATTTCTGAAGAAAACTGTTGAAGACCAGACCAAAGGATCCAAAAGACATGGAAAGCCGTTAGCCTGAACCAATATTATCTTTACTGAGACATTCTAAACCCATTAGATGTTTGAAAATGTCAAGACATACAGGCTTTCATTGAGATTTTTTTGTGGCCAGCCATGCCAGAATTTGGCGTTGAGTGCTGAAGTTAAAGGCATGAAGGATTCGTGTTGGCGAAGGCTCACAAAAAAGTCACTTTTTGTGGCCATGAACTTTGCCTCTTCATGCTGCCAGATGGGATGTCGATCGGACCAACGGTTGTCAAGAAAACAGACAGGCAGAGACTCCCTCCTTTCTGGTTCTGTCAGTTCCTGATATGGTTAGCAATGTTAAGGCACTTTGCAATTAGTCAGTGGCAGCAATTATTGCGTCAAACTGAGACCATCCTTCCAAGAACAATAGCATCAGTCATGACAGCAATAGCCTGAAACATCTCGTGGTCGAAGAAAGTACTTTTATTCTTCACTTTTTCCATCCAACAATCAATATTGGTTCATTTTAACCATGACCGCGATCATTCTGTAAACCAAGTAGTTATTTTGACCTAAATCACAATCTTTTCCGAGTTATTTTTGTGCCTAAACCGAATTACCCTCGGCAATAGAAATTTCAGATGATAAACAGTCCTGCAATGGTGGTTTTGGGAAGACTCAGACAAATCACATCATCCTGCTGGTAGAGGCATCAGGCATCATGTCATTCTGGAGGGCAATTACAAAATGTGTATTTTGTCATTTATTTTGAAGGATTTACTGGTCAAAGTTCATCAAAGTTGAACTCTGACAAAGAACCAGACTGCACCACCACAAGCAAATCTTCTGACCCCAGTGGTTACATGGCAATGACTCATCTTCCGTCCAAAAGTTTACTTCTACAAATCCTGGTATGACCAAATGCTTAAACCTGGATTATACTCCCAAACGGGTGCGCATATAGACAGCTGATGTGTAGTACTTCTACTTATACTACTTTCTGGGGTCCGCTTGGATGATGACTCCCACACATACGTGGTAAATCTGCATCTACAGGATCGTATAGGCCACATGGATAAGTCCATGGACGAGTCCAACGTGCTGGGGGTATGTGAACGTCACATCTAACCTGACACTCGAGATGGTTTGTTCCACAGAACCATCTGGGAGGTCGTTCTTAGAAACTCTTTGGAAAAGGGCAGGCATTTTAAAAAAAAGAAACACTTGACAGGTGATTGGTTGAATAACTGTCCACCATGTCTAACACGGGCTAACTTCAACCATTCAGATCAAACTCTTGCCAAAGTCATTTGGGGGAAGAGTGAAAATATCTTTTCCATTGAGGAAAACCTCCTAAGATGCTGATCTGCTGCACCACATTTGGTGTGCACACAAACGGATAACTTCAAGCCTGGCAAAATGGATTCTGGTGTGATCTCACAAATCCAGCTGCCTCGCAGGATAATGTCACATCGCACATATCCCCTGATGCGTTCCATGATGCTTTACGCCTTTCTTTTCCTCCCTGAATAGGCCAACATTGCGAGGAAAACATTGAAAACTGTGGTGTGGAAACTGTGCTTTCAAGTCTCAAACATTGGCACAAAATTTTTAAATCTTTTAAAGGAACTCCAGAGATATTACTGACTCACCCTCTTTCTGCACAGACTCCCTGACCAGTCAGTGTGACCGGTCTGTTGGAGAAAGCCTTTCAATTATGTCAGCTCTGATCTTACCACAGGGGATGGACACAGAGAAAGTGGAGGGGAGAGAGGGAGATGACAGTGAGACATTTTACAGGGGTTTCCTTTTAGATGCTGCATTCTGCCTGCAGGCACAATGTCTGTTGTAATTCTAGTTCTATATGTTCTCCACTTTTACAGGTCTACTACGGCAGACCTGTTATACTATAGATGCTTTTTATCCTTCGTGGCCACTGTTTCGACAGAGGTGGAGGTGCACAGGTCCAGAGGGAAAAGCTGTGTGCTGCAGACAAGTTGTGACCAGCTCGCCGCAGAAACACATTAAATGGAACTTCAGGAGTCAAAGAGCCTGAGGGACTTTACTTACTTTATGTGTGTGTGTTACAGGAGGGTAGGGAGATACCCGAAGTGACCTTTATCTACTTTTTTTTTTTACTTGCTTCACATACTAAAACTGATGTAAATCCTGTCAGCCCACCACTTTTCTCAAAACTGAAATATCCAGAAAATATTTATCCTTAATGATTCCCCTGGCTGTATTCTTGCAGCGGCTGGTGTAAACATTCTCTAGGCAGGGTAGAGCACTGCCTGTTGTATGGTCAGCCAAATTAAACACTCTCTGTGGGGCCTTATGGTCCTGTTCAGTCCTGTTTCCCTAAGAGGGCTGTGATGTTCCCCAAACAGGATGCTCTCAATGGTACAGGAGTAGAAATTTCTCAGTATTTGAGTGGATAATTGGAATTTCCTCAAGTATCTGAGGTGTAACAGTCCTTCCCTTGCCTTTCGCAACAATGAGTCAATATGCAGTGCCCAAGGTAGGCTACTAAGGACCTGCTGATATTAAGTAGGGTTGCTTCTTCCTTAAGTCAGCTATCAGCTTTTTCATCTTAGGAGTATGTTGTTGTCCTGACAGCAGGGGGTCAGGTCCTCTACTTCCTTCAGGTAGGCTTTTTCATCTCCATCTGCGATCAGGCCAACCACAGAAACCTGATGATGGTGTTAGAGTTGAAAGCGGCTACACAGTCACGTATGCACAAGGAGTACAGCAGGAGGCTGAAAACACAGCCCTGGGGTGCTCCGGTGTTAAGGATGAGGGTGGAAGAGGTGCTCAACCACCACAATATCAACGATCCATGATTTCAATTTCATAATGATAAATCTTGGCTCATATTTTGAAATGAAAGGGGATCTTTGCTTGGAAAAGTCTCATGTCTACTGCACTAGATGAGTTTGCAAAACATTTGACGGTGACATTCATGGCTCCAAGAAAATTAATGGTAAAGACTTTTCACATACACATCAACTGTACTTTGTGTTTAGCGCTACTTTAGTGCAAATGTTAGCATGCTATGGTGACCAGCATGTTAACATTTTCATTAGCTGTTTTTCCATCAACACATTTTTGGGTGGATTTTGAAGTATCACATTAGAAAAGGTTGATGTATAACAGCAAAATTCCAAAGAACCGCCTCAACGTTGCAAGTTTTTACTTTTTCTTGAGGCAGTTTTTGGTTTTCAACAGCTCTTTTAATTACATCATCTTGTTGTGCCGTCTTTCTCTGAAATAGTTTGATGGTTTTCTGACTGGAGAATTGGCACCACCTGCTGCTCATCTCAATGAACCAACACCTAAGAATTGTCAAATGGTAGTGGATGGAAACAAAGCATTCACATGCATTTTCTTTTGCCCATTTCCTTGAAATTTGGTTAGAATTTGTAAAACATTCGAATGAAGACAGACATTGTAAGTATGTCATACTTGTGTTAGCATTTTGCTCAAATTACCACATGGAGCTGCTATAGCTTTCTTTAATACTGTTTGGTCATTTTGTGCAGGTGCAGGTTGGCTTTGGCAAGTTTATTGAGTCTGCTAAAATAGGTGCATATCTTACTGGCTGTGCTGGGCAGGTTGTCTGTTTCCTTTTGCATATACTTTGCATCAGCTTACAATGGTAACATTCAACTCATGTAGGAGGCTATTTCCGGGTGGATAACATATCTATTGTACAGTAAAACAGAAGAGAAGTCTTTACAAGTCATGAATGTCTTTAGTGTTTTATTTGGAGGCTGTGTGGTGCGATTAAAAAGCTGCACAGTACATAAACTAAATGTCAGAGGAATGCAGGGTGAATGTGAGCATGAAATATGGTGTCAAGAGACAATGCAAAATGAAGAAAACACAGGAAGACAGCACACAGACCATAACAAGAAGGAAGAATCTGTTTATGTGTCCCCCTCCTTCTCCATCCATTAGATTGACTAGTGGCTCTGTTGTCTCTGATTGGCTGTGCTGGGGGGTTGGTGGGAGGCTTGGAGGGGGTTGGGATGCTGCTGGTGGGCTCCCCTCGGGACGACCAGCCACCATCTGCTGGTAAGGTAACACCACTGGCGGGGGCCATGTGTCCAGCTGGGGGGGACACTGGAGACCAGCAGAGCAAGGACACACACGGAGGCTGAAAGCCATTAGACTTCATCAATAAAAGCCTGCACTCCTCCAGCTATGTGATTCACAGGGTAATTGAAAAGTAATTATCGCTAGGTTTTATTTTGAATTGTTTATCTTGAATTAGCAGCCTAATTACAGTGTGCAGGCTAAATAAGGTCATAAGAGATGAATAAATGAATGATTTGGGGTGGGTTTGTTAAGAATTTACCCTTGCAAGGGAATTCCTTCAGTTTACTCTATTGAACTCTGAATTTCAATTATGTTTCTTTGAAATTATTTAGTCCAACAAAAGTATTCAGTGTTTTCTAAATACTCGTCTCTAAAGTCACTTTGACACATTTCTCACTATTAATATTTTCTTTGTTTACTCCTTATTGGAGTGCGAGAAAACTGAGCCGTCTCTTTTGTGGGGAATTCATTACTGCAGATGGGACTAAAAGGTCTACTTTTCAGCAGCTACAAATCAGCATCGTATAAAGCGAATATCTTAACAGAAATGAATGAAATACCTCCGTGTGGCTTCCCTGTAGATGATTGATGTGCATCTTAGTGTAAAACCCAACATAAATCTGTGTACATAAACTCAGTCTGCAGTGCTCAGCAGTGAGTTTATCATCAGCCTACTTTACGGTTGGCATGTTTATCCCCTTTACATTCTGCTTTTTGCTACAGTGAGGCCTATAGGATGTGTACATCTTTAATATTTGCATACAATCTTCTGAGTATCTGTAGTGACTTTTACTTCCTGTAATACCACAATAGGGTTCAGGTGTCTGTGATTACTCAGTTGTAAGAACATTAGTGTTTTATTTTAATTTTGATTTAATTTTAAGTTTGCATGACGTATGTCATGTAACTTGCATTCCTTACATTACATACCTTGTGTAACTTGAGTATGTTACTTAACTTACCTGTGTTACATTACGTTACGTTACGTTAGGCAACCAAACTTAGGTTTAGGGAAAGATCGTGGTTTGGATTCAAATAAGTACTTTTGCGCAACTTCACCTATGTAATGTCACTTATGTATGTCTTGCAACTTACATACCTATTACATACCTTACGTAACCTTGTAACTTACGTATGTTACTTAACTTATGTTACTTTATCTTTGGCTAGGATTAGGTACTGTATGTCATCCAACTTATACCTTACAGTACATAACATACGTATGTTACTTAACCTACAGTACATGTGTTATGTCACGTTGCATTGCGTTACATCTCGTTGTGTTTGCCTTACCTTACCTTACCTTACCTTACCTTACCGTAGGTTTAGGCAACAAAACTTTCAGGTTTAGGTATATCGTGCTTTGGATTCAAATAACTTACACACCTTACATAACCTATATATATTACTTAACCTACATGTGCTATGTCACATAATGTTACATTAGGGTTACATAATGTTACCTTACCTTACTCACTAACTTAACAAGAAATCAATGTTGACTTCTGGTTCCACACAGAACACAAACCTTGGTCTTCTTGGTTAAAATCATGTGTTTTTTTGACCCATTCTTCCACCCCACCTCCTCTGAACTCAGACTTTTTAGGTCTTTATACATCACCTGACTTCAATGGCGTATCAATGCATAATTCAAAAGGGGCTCCTCCAGAAATGATGCAACAGGGGTACCTAAAGCGTCATACTTTGAAGCACAGGGACCATAACAAGCTGCCGTTTTTGACGTTTTGAGGATGAGAATGCGCTGAACATATCGTCTTCTCTGGCATATTTTAATAGACGCTATACAAATATCCTCAAAAGCCGTGGCTCTAAATAACCTTAGGTTACCCTAAGAGGTCGACCTGACATCTGCTACTTGCCAAAAACTGGTTGTTCCAGTCAAAGTATTTGGTTCGGATTGAGCTCGGGGAGTTTTGTTGCTTGAGGTCTGTGGTCAGATTCATGTCTCAAAGTTGAGTTATGTTCAGTTATGTTCAGCGGGGTCAGGTTTTAAAAACCCAGGTATGTGCCAGTTGAGGCCTCAGTTTTAAACCAGTACAAAAAACCAAAAAACTTTACCCTAAGCTTCTGATGTGGGACTCAACTTTGCTTATAACCATCAAATATTGCTCCAGAAATGTTCAACTTTGTTTCATTAGTCCCTAGAACATTCCCAGAAGGTCCGACCATAACCTTCAGTCATGATTATGTAAACATTGTCAAGGAACTAATATTTTTCTGAAGTGACTCAACAGGAGATCACGTAAGGTTCCTGTAACGCAATAACCTATTTAAAGAACAGAACTGTTCTAGGAACTACTGTATAGCACAATAAATCTTTCCTTAGGGAATGTGTGGGAATGTTACTTGTGAACCATATGGGAACATCCGTCTAACCACCCCAGAACATTTCCCCAGAGATTGTTAATGGATATTTTATGGAGTCCTTATGTAGGCTGCTTTTTGATAAAGGAGAAGGAACAGAGAGATAAGACAGATGACACCCTATAAAGCTGCATCTAACTGTGCTGAATGTCCTGTTTAATATAACTAATGTAAAAAAGTGGATGGATTGAGGTTTTTGTACAATCAGATTGAATCTTCGCCTCATGATATTTTCTTTAAAGAAGCACTCAACCAATTTTACACGTGAAAGTTAGCTTACACAAGAGCAGAACAACTCAGCCTGTGGAAATAGTTGCATGTTTTCTGTGGCTTTGGAGGAGCTTTGTCAGGTCTGAGTAAAAAACTCCTAATGATCATGGATAGATTATTGAATGGGCACACTGGGTCCCGGCTCAGGGGCCCAAGCAGAGAGGCAAAGAAGACTACAGAGAGGCAATAAAACGACAACAAAAAGAAACAAACTTACTACAAAGAGACACAAAACTTTTACAAAGTGACACAAAATGACCACAGAGAGGAGGGGTGGGTTGCATTATGGGAAATGCAGGATCCACCATTTGGGGGGCTTGACGTAGACTAAAAATCTGAATATCTCGTCCTCCACAGTCCGCAGTTGCAAACTGTTAACATTAATAACCAGTTTGTATATTATGACAGGGTAACATGGCCACATTTAGTAAAAAAAAAAGATTGGGAGATTTTATTATTTTGCATTTTGAGAATAAAGTCAAAATGTAGAGAATGAGGTTGGATGTTCAGTATTAGTTCCAGGCATAATAAAAAGAGGAGGGAGACTTTTTTAATTTTGCATTTTGAGACTGAAGTCGAAATGTCCAGAATACATTTTGCATTTTGTGAATACCAGACCGTTTCGATTTTATTTCACTTTATTTTCACCATTTTGACTTTGTTCCCAACATTATGACTTTTTAAAAAAATGACATTTTGATTTTAATCTCAAAATGTAAAATAATGAAAAACACCTCCTCCTGTGATTTATAATTTTCTCTCATGTCTACTGAAAGTCCAACTTTATTATTTATTTTGACTTTATTCATACTAATGCAAAATTAAATTAAATTATTCGCTGTTTGCGTTTACATGCACAAACACAACACATACACACTTCTAGACAATTAAATTATATCATCATCAGATTATATTCCCATATGGACCGCACCATGCATCTTTCTTTAAGTGTCTATATTGTCTTACATTGCGTAATATTTTATCGTATATTAGGAACAAAGGTGTACATATTGTCTCTGGTGTTTGTTTATTTGCGGCGTCCTTTACCATGAGGCTGAGAGAGAGGGGGGGTAGTCTGCTGCTCTCTCTCTCTCTCTCTCTCTCTCTCTCTCTGCCTCTCTCTCGCTCCAGTCCTCCAACAGTCGCTTCACCAACGAGGAAGCGCGCAGTCACCGCTTCATGATCCGTGCGCACCGACCGACAGACCGACCCGCCGGCCCCCAGAGCAGCTCTCTTGTCCGAGGCGCTCTCCGCCTCTCCGTCCCCGCGCACATTATTCGGTCCCAGCTCCTCCGCGTATAGATGTAGACGGTCACCGGAGCCCTCACGGTGGGAGACTGTTGTCGCCTTTGCGCCATGGAGGACTGCTGCTCCCCGGAAAGCGAGAGGATGGAAGCGTGGCTGGACGACCACTTGGAGTTCACCCACTCCTACTTTATCAGGAAGGCGTCAAGGTAAAAGAGGACACCCACTCGGAGTGGACATTAAGCCTGATTTACTTTGTTTAGGTGCAGCCGGGTGAATGAATGTGAGTGTAGTTTCCAGATCTCTGCAGATAAACTCAGTCTGCTTTTGTGCGCAGCCTCACAGCCAATCAGGAACAGTTTAATTTCCCCTGTTAGTTGAGATGATCTTTTATAGGTATCACTTCACAGTGCCTCTGTGCACTGATCACATCTAACAGCTCATGGTCCTCTCAAACAGAAGGGATTGTGGGACTTTGAGGTCCATCCTGACCTGGAAACCCTGTGTCCCTGCTCAGGTATCTACCTGCTGTCAGAGCTGCTGTAATGTAGTTATTCACACACTCTCTCTCTTTCTGTGTGTGTGTCAGCTGTGTGTCAGTTCCTCTCACACAGCTCAGCTCTTTTCATTTCACCATCCACTTCACAATCAGTAACAGCTCTGAGACTTGCACAGGGTCCTTTAATCATTAACTTTTACTGCAGCCAATGATCCTCTTTAATTCTCAGTCCATACTGTTGAATGAGTCCAGAGTGATAATTATATGAGGCTTCCACATACACTGTAAAAAAAAAAATCATACAGGAATGTAGTGGAACCAACTAATCTTTCCTCATGACTTAACATAAATATACTTCTTTCATTTATTCATGTTAATTAAACGAAAACTTTCTGGTGTTTCACAACACTTGGGGAATTTGTAGAGCTCTACTCTATTTGTGAGCTCTGAAATGACAGTTGAATAGAGCACCTAAGCCACGCCCCTTCCTGTGTGCCCCATGAGACACAAATTTGGGGTTTAAAAAAAGAACTGTAGTTTATAGCAAGAGACAAATAATTTTTGGATTGTGTGACAAATTACACAATTTAAAACATAATTTTACAAGTCGAGAAAGTCTCACTTTGTGGTTGGTTTGCTGTAGTTTATTTTTGTGTGAAACCGCTCAGTGAACTACGTCGCCGGTCTCGTACAATATACATCAACAACAGCGATCTCACTGTAGCTTGTAACGTCATCTTACCTGATGTGTTTTATCAAGCTTTTGTAAGTCGTGCAGAGAAAGAACGAGTAAGTCCCGCTGTTGTGTGGCCGCATCCTCGTACGAAAAGAAACAGCCATCGTAGCTCCAGCGGCTAACGTTAGCTTTTGGAGGGAAAGAATCATGACGTCAGTCACGCAACTTCAGGGTGTGTAGTCTTTCTAATTACATATCTTCACAGTCTGATACTTCAACAGTTTTACGACAAACTGTGACTGTCTTGGTTTGGAAAATTATCTTTCAAACTGACAAATATGTGTAATTCGTGGCACAACATTCAAACGGGATCCAAAAATAATTTGTCTCTCACCAGTGACCGCAATTCACATTTTTCTGAAAGTTAGGTCCCATGGTGGACCTACAGAAGGGGCGTGACTTAGGTACTCTATTAACGTACTGAAGAAAGTTCAGTCGACTCATTAAATTATTTTTCTAAAGAAACAAGGTGAGCATTTTAGCAGACGTCCCAGCATGCACTGTGGGAGAGTTAAAACAAGACCCTTTTTTTAATAGTTTGAACAAAACAAAGCTGACATGATGGAAACTTGCTGTGTGTCTCTAATACATTTTAAGATAAGTCACGGTTGATTGTTTTCACAATAATGAAAACATTCCAAACGATGACAAAGGTTAGTATTGAATTCAGTCCCCGTCACACTTCAAATGTAATAAATTCACTGGAAGCAGTTTCACGTCATGTCTTTGTGCCAAAACTGGAACAAAGTAACTCCAGCAGGAGCCTTTGAGTGAAATAAAGAACTGACTTCTCAGACTGAGAAAATGTAAAAGTTCAACTTTACAGTTTCTCACAGTTTACTTGACGAGAAAAGTTTGTTGTTTTGAATCATTACACAATTATCAATTTCAGTCAACTTACATTTTAAGGCAGCGGGGACTCTAACTTTTTAAGTTAAAAACAAATAGTTAAATTTTACAGTGTATGGGTGTCTGTGCCGTAAATGAAATGACTTTTTTTTTCTGTTGCAGCCTTCTCGTTTTAGACCTCAGTGAGCGTGGCTCGGAGCAAATTAGCCATTTAATTTCTTAAGCAAACACAGATTCCAGATCAGTCTCAGTCAGAGCTGTGGCAGCTATATATGGCTTCCTTTTTTTTTTTTTTTTTTTTGCCGTCATCAGCCTGGCACCACTTCATCGGGACACTCCAGGTCTGTGTTTGTTTTAGTGACAAACCCCTTCAGACCCATTTATCCACTCAAACCACCATGGCAACTTCACTTGGTTTTCTTTTCATCCGGCAACTGCAACTCACGCTATCTCAGCCCCCATCCCCATGTCAAAATATTTTCCATAAAAAGCATTGTCAGAGGACACGTTCTTTCCTCTCCTGCTGTTTTTGACCCGCATTACGGAAGCAAAAAAAAAAAAAGGAAAAAAAAGTTGATTGGCTCGGCGCATGAGGATTGCACACATCAGCCATTCTGCCGTTCTGGTTGAGAGGCATTTCTTAGAGAGGTATTGATTCAGCCACACCTCCACTGGATACATTAGGGTCGGCTCTGTGGGGAGGCAGGCAGCTCAATGGGAGACGGAGTAAGGAGAAGTCAACCTGACTGGCTCTGACACGCTGCAGACAGATAACAGCCCATTCTCTGTGGCTTGCCAAGTTTTATTTGCTTGGCTCAGAGCCCAAAATACCATGGTTAAGTCCATGTCTTCCCTAGGATTTGGCCTTACGCTCAGCAAGGTAGGGTTGTAACCGTGGACGCGGCAAGAGGAACTGGATACAGCGTCGGAGAGGGGGCCATCCTTCGGCTGAGCGACTAAATTCTGGTTTAGCTTGAATGTGGCTAAAATGATTTAACCATGTGGCTCTTCTTATCTAGACTTTCCAAATGTTACCGGACTGAATGGGTGAAATCGAAAACTGAAATGAATCATGACATGGGGGTTGTGATGCTCAAAAGAATTTATCCACTGTTTTACAGCCACTTAATTCACAATGTAAGCTTATGGGAAAAAGTCTTTTTGGGCTGCAGAGCATCACATGATGTTGTCATTCGGTCAAATTGGTTTCAAAGCCCGACTTCATGTAGGGTTGGTTGCAACAGGGTGAGATTTTTTTACAATACGAAAAACCATCTTGGACAACATCACTGTTTCACAGTACCACAGTATACAGTATGAATTAAAACACAAGAGTTTTTATTTTGTTGAACAAATGCTTTGTTACAATTTTGCAAAAAAATGTGTCCTGACGGACATGAAACTTTATATAAACTTGAAATATTTTTTAATAACACATTACCTAGAAATATTTTTTTAATAACACAAATACGGCAGAATTAAATACTATAGAAAAGCATGCCCATGGTATGCTAACAATATCAGAAAATGTTATAGTTTAACAGTATCACGGTATACGGTACGCTACGGTGCACAATTATTATTATTGTCAGTTACGATGACCCGTAAAGGAATTAAAACGGAGGGATTTTTTCACAAAACCTTCACAAAAAATATATCCTGACAGACATTAAACTTGATATAAACTTTTTACTTTTTTAAAATAACACCAATACAGTAGAAATGCAATACAGGAAATGGTAACCATCTAAGAAAAATAACCCAGCATACTGTTTTACACAATCATCCTTTTAAATTACAATAACCCTTAGAACAAAAACACAAGTGTCTTTTTTTAACAACACATATAAAGCTGAAATATTTTTTTTTTCCATAACAATAATATGGTAGAATTAAATAACATAGATAATTATCTACATGGTATGATAACAGCCTCATAAACTATCATGGTATATGATATTACACAATTATTATCAGTGATAGTGACCCTTAGGAATGAAGGGTTTGTTGTTTTTTTGTTTGTGAACATGAAATAATTTTTAATAGAAATAATACAGTATAATTCAATTCCGTAGATATGCATGTACATGATAACTGTCTCAGAAAATATCACAGTTTCATGGTATGACAGCGTTATTATCAGTTATAATGATCCTTAAAGGAATGAAAACTGAAAAGTCTTTTTGGTTGAACAAATGCTTATATCCTAACAAGACATATTATATATTTTTTTAATAACACGTTAACTTGTGAAAAAAGAGTGTTTTTGGTTGATCCTATCCTGACAGACATGAAATTTGATATAATCTTAAAATATTTTTTATTAACACTAATACAGTAGAATTCAGTAATGTAGCTCAGCATGCTCAAAGTATGATAATGATTTTTGAAGATTTTACGGTATAGTATCACGCAAATATTATCTCTTACAATAACCTTTAGAGGGAAAAAAGATAGAAAGTGTTTGTTTTTTTGATTGAATATTATAATTTTACATGAATTATATGCTGACAGATATGAAACTTAATATAAATTTGCAATTGTTGTTATTGACACTAATATGGTAGATTTCAGTACGGTCAGTAGAGACACACTGTCTCATACATTATTACACTATCATCACCAGTTACAATGACCCACAATGTATCCTGACAGATAAGAAAGTTGATATGAACTTGAAATATTTTTTAAAAATAACACTATTAAGGTAGAATTCAATACCACAGATAAGCATGCAGACGGTATGACCGTAAATTTTGCTATCACGTTGTATATCGGTGAACACAGACTGACATGAAAACACCACAATGATTCATGTGACCTTCAGCGTGTTTGGAAAGTAAAGAGGAGCATACTTGAAAATGTGCGTGCGTGTGTGTGTGTCCGTGTGGTAGGAGTTGATTAGACAATGTGTCGGCTGATTAGAAAGCCTCTCCGTAATCACATCCAATTTACAGTCCACACGCGAACATACACTCCATCTGTATCATCATCGATTTGTTCCACGTTCGGCACTTTAAGGGGTTCAGCGCACGCAGCCTGGCCTTAAATGAAAACAGTTAATCACATAATATCCACTGTGCCTGCATCCGCTTTTATTACCCATGATCATTCATATTTTATCTGCAGAAGTGATTTTCGTTTCTACATTTCATTTTTTTTTTTTTACTTTTTCCAGTAATGAAATTGTCAGTTCTGTTATCATCAGTGCCCACATTTTTGCTGTCAAGAGACGTTATTTGCTGTCCAATTTCACAGGCACAAAGTTTCATTTTAGTTTGCAGCGGAGTGTACCCTCATAACTTG
>JAJHUR010088849.1:0-23844 GCA_027495735.1 Lutjanus campechanus | reverse complement strand
AAAAAACAATTAAGAAACCAGCGGGCGCTCCGTGTCCATCCAGAGACGATGGCCTGTATCGGGGATTTCTCAGAGCTCTGGGCAGACATGGCTGATGTGGAGGAGGGGGAGGGGGGAGTTGGGAGTTGGGGTGAGGGTGGAGGGAGGAGGGGGAGTCACAGGGGGAGGGGGGAGGAGGCGGGGGAGGGGCAGAAGGGAGCGCGGCGCTGTCTTCGTTAAGTTGGGATGATCCCGTCGCTCCTAAGGCCCCGCTTCAGCTCCAAGTCCTCCAGCTTCTTCCAGAGCTCCTCCCGCTCCTTCTCCTTCTTCTTCTCGCTGAAACAGACAAACGACACCGAGGACGACGTTTTATTGTGTGTTTGGAGACAAAAACATCCGAGGCTCTGAACGACTGAACAAATCAGAGATGTGGACAGAGAAGTCTGATGTTGTTCCCGTTTACGGCCGATGGAACCAGTCCGAGCTTTGGTGGTGAGAACGAATGTGGATTTTATCTTCCCACATCGTTACCTCGCTGAGACACAGCTGAGCTAACTGCTGCAGTTTTAAATCAGCATATTTCTTTAATTAAAATTAACAAAACTAATCCTGCGTACCAGACAACTCAGAACTCGTTAGTTTCTGAGTCCTGCACAAAAAAGCACAGAGATCCTCTGTGTTAACTCGTAAACCCACGACAGAGCAGAGAGAACTGTAAATGGTAAATAATCAACAAAAAGGCAACTCAAAGTATAATTTGTCTACATTTAATTAAAATAATATATACTTTCATGGAGTAAAACTTGTTCTGCATGTAATGTCCAAAGTATAAAAGTGCCTGTTTCGTTTATATGAAATTTACATATGAATTTACAACTTTAATCTCAAAGAATATCTGATTTTCTTTTTTTTTCATCTGTACGTTTGTGACTTTATAATCTCAGACAATATTCAAGTCTTTTTTTAAATTAAATTTGACGTTTTTTTTCTCATAAATCTGTGACTATAATCTCAGAATATTGTTTTTTCTCTTTTTTTGGGTACTTTTATGATTTTATAATCTGAGAGAATATTCAAGTCTTTTCTTGGAAATTTGAATCTTTCCTTGTTAATTTACCACATAAATCTTAAAGAATATCTGCTTTTCTTTTTTTGCTTGTACGTTTGTGACTTTATAATCTTAGAGAACATTGAAATCTATTTTTTCCTTAAATTTGAGGTTTTTTCTCATAAATCTGACTTTAATCTCAGATTTCTGATTTTTTTTCTCACAAACCTATACGTCCTAATCTCAGAGAATATTCAAGTCATTTCTTATCTTTAATTTGTGATTTTATTCTTGTAAATTTGCAACTTAAATCTTAAGAGAATATCAGTTTGTTATTTGTATTTTGGGAGTTAATTAGGGGGAAAAGACTAAAAAAAACAATGTGTCTAAGATATTAAATATTATTTTTAGGTTTTTCTATGATTTTGTAGCTTTTTGCACAGATTGTGGGAGTTTCATGATAAAAATTTGTCTCTGGGACCTTCGTCTTCTGTCTGCTCGTCTTCCTGCTGCTCCTTTTATCACTTCGGCTCATATTAACACTGATGTGTGTGAAGTGTGATGATGATAGTAACACTGTCGTGGTGTCGAGCAGCTTCCTGCACGGATCATAAACTATCACTTTATTCATTAAACCCTCAGTCAGTGACGATGGTGATGATGATGATGAGGATGATGATGATGATGATGAGGATGAGGAAGAGGAGGATGAAGATGGTGTGAGTGTGAGCAGCTTCTCACCGCTGGCGGTCCGACTTGTAAGTGGCTGTGAGTTCATCGAATAAGGTACTGTTCATCTCCATGAAGGCCTTCAGTACGTTGTAGACCAACGCCACGATCGCCCTGCGAGGAGGAGAGAGAACGGAGAACAGAGAACGGAGAACACAGTTAACGACTGGTGACAGAACGTCCTCTGTTACAGCCTCTATAAACTTTTATCATCACTGTCACAGTCCATGACTGCACAAAACATGGACAAATTCATTTAAAGAGCAACTTGTGGGTTACAATTCTTAATGATTACTTTTACTTTAGGTCACATGGAAACGATGCTTAGAACAACTTAAATTACTATTTTTTTATATTGTGTTTGTAGCACAAATTCCAGCTTGTCAAGACATGAAGTCGACAGTTTCCTCTAACAGGAGAGTGAAGGTTTTCTCCTTCTGAAAGGTCAGAAAACAGGATCTTCATTCTCTAACTCAGTGGTTTTCAAACTTTTACTGACCTGCTCCAGTCCAGAAACTTAAAAAAGTTAAAGAAGAACAATAGAATTTTCCAGATTTTTCTAAACTTGCCAGACTTGTTAAGAGTTTGTCACATAATCACAGGAAGTGGGAGAGCTGAGGGGGGCAGCAGAATCCCCCTTTTTTAATCAGAATTTTAAAACAAATTTATAATAAAAGTGTAAATTATCATGACCATTCAGTGTGTCGTCAGATGGAGCAAGTTTGACTCAACGTCTCCGAGTCTGATTGTGTTTTCGTTCAGTATCAGAGGAAGAACTCTTCCTGATCCCATCATATTTCTTTAACAACTTCCTATAAATAGTGGAATATTAACCACATACTTGTTTTAACTGAAATTATTTTTCCAGCGCTCTACAAATTTTGTTTTCTGCAGCAAACAGTCGCTGTTCTCTGCTGTTTACAGTAAACAGAGTCCTCATGTGGCAAACAGAGCTTTGTGTGTACACAGAGGAGAGCTGCTGCCGATCAGCAGAAATCCACAGACGCCACATGACTCAGTGTGGGAAAATAAAATCAGGGTGAAATGCATCTATAAAAACTGAAAAGAAAGGGTTTTATTCACGACATGAAGCTCTTTTTAACGTCACTCACGGGTTCCAGTGCTCTTTGGAGATCCTGTAGAGGCTGGCGAACATGATGGGCAGGATGACGCTGGAGTTCTCCTCGATCAGACTCATGATGTACTCGTTGTTCCAGTAGTACAGAGCTCGCTCTGCAACCTGGGACACGGGAGACAAACACAAACTGGACTCAGCGTCTCTGGAGTTTTAAAAGGGAACACTCGAAGTTGTCATGCAAATATCTTTTTATATACAGAAGCTTTAAAAAGAGCAAGTGTTCCTCTTAAAACCAAACTGTGTTACAAAGTCCTGAGTGATTCTGTTTCAGCGCTACACTGCACATAAATCATAGATAGTGAATGAATCAGCCCCGGACGGTCCCTGACCTGGAAGTGTGGGCTGGAGACACATCTGGAGATCTGTTTGAAGAGCGGCTCCTGGATCTTAACGAACTGTGTGGGTTCGATGACGTCCAGGATTTCCTCCAGCTCGCCTAGAAACATCACCTGCACGGCAGCACGGGACCAAAGTGTTACTACACACACACGGTTCACACACACGTCGAGTTCAAACAAACTGACACAACCAGCCTCACCTCTTTTTGACTGCAGGTTTTTGGCCAGAACTTCAGTAAGCCTCTGATGACCTGAAGAGGAAGAAGAGACACAGACTGAGTTCACGCTGACTCTTCTGATTATTTGTTTTTCACTCAAGTCAAAACTCCACCGCTTTAGTGTTTTTTTTTATTCCCCAGGGGTCTGAAACCTTTACTCTCAAAGGAGCCACTTGGGCCAAAAACAGAAAGAAAAATCTGTCTGGAGCCACAGTGATTTTTATCTTTTACTTGGAGACTTTTTTTTGGATTTGGCATCAATAGCTCGTCTCCGGAAGATCAAGACGAGCCGACAGAAAAATGTAGAGGAAAAGGCACCGAGCCACAGATGTAGGCTACACATTTTTACTCACAAAAAAACTCTTTTAAAACAATTAAAATGCTTTTATTGTGATAGCATGGTCACATTAAGACCATAAAACCCAAGACTTTAAGGTCTAATAATGGCGTTTTAATTGTTTTAAAACAGAATGACTTGGAGTTTTTTGTGATTTTTGAGTCCACAGGACCCAAAGAGCAACTCAAAACAAACATCTTTTAATTTACACATTTCTACAATTAGGGATTATAAGAATCACTTTAAACCTATGACCTGGATAAATGAAAATCTAAATGTAATAAAATATAATGTTATTTATTTCCATATTATTTTTTGTCAAAGCTGCAGGGAGTCACTGAAGAGGGGCATGATGTGACTCTGGAGCTGCAGGTTGCAGACACTCGTTTTATCCAAATGTAACCATCATTTCATGAAACTCCTCGTTTCACCTCAGTGAGGCGCCGTCTGCACCGTTTCTGATCGACCTGAACTTCAGCCGTCAGCTGTAGTGACAACAGTGCTGCAGGAAAAGATCTGTATGTAGCAGCACTGGAACATGACTGGCTCATCTCCCAAAATATCTAATTCAGCAATTTCTGAATGTGTTTAAAGTTTCTGGAGCCAACAGAGAACAAATGCTCTGTTCAGACTATAATACCACAGTACAGACTGATGGTTTATGGTCCATGTGATGGTCCAGTCTGGCAAACAAATACAGCACTATTATTAACCACAGACAGTTGATCTTACTGTTGGTTTTAGTTGATACTCACTGGTTCTGTTAATGTTGGGTCTTTCTCTAGGAACTGTACAATGCAATACGCCAACTGCAGGGAGAGAAGAGGGAACATGTCAGAACACACTTTAGAACTTCAGCTTAGCTCACAACAGCTGTGAACCAAAACTGCAACCTGATAAAGTTTACAATCTTTCCACTTTGTGTACTTGTGCATTATGATTCTTTATTCTTTATAAAAATCCCCATTAGCTTTCACAAAGTGGTCAATAATTTAAACAACAATTTAAAATCACTGTATAAATGAGGCAATAAAATACAATATGAGCCCAAAATTAAAACCAGAAAATAAATGAAATGACTAAACATATGAAGCAACAAGTAACAATAACTTATAACGGCAACAAACGCACACTGTGCAAAATAAATAAAACAAAAAGGTTTCCCAAGTGCCAAAACAAAACTTACATGCAATTCATCAATATTAGTTTTAGTGTCTTTTTGAAGGAAATGTCTGTTTTTGACTCGTCTAATGTTGATGGGGAGCAGGTTCCACGCTGAAGAACCTCAATAAAGAACGGTTCTCATCACACAATCTGTTCGTGGACTTGTTCGTACGAGCAGAAGACCCGTCCTCACTCGACGTGTCACACACGACAAAAACCTCTAAATACTAGTTTATCATCAAAACATTAAGGTGCATTTTTCCAGATGACAGTAAGCCTGAATAACAGAAGACTGGATTTTAGTTTAGTCACATGACAACACAAACGATGCATAGTTACATGCAGCATTAAACTTTGTGGTCGGGATGCACAATATGGATTTTTTCTCTAACAATTTTCTGCTTTTCATATCCAATAACGTAACTAATATTCCACATCTTTTATTTTAAAAATAAGTTAATAATAACCTGTTTTTCATGCAGACCTGAAGGTAAGAATAAAGTAACAGTTCTGACTCTTCACCTGCTTTTATAGAACATTCTGCAGAAGAATTTATATTAGATGCTTTGATATAAACCAGACATTACTACAGCTAATATTTATCACTGATAATTTATTAGCTCTGATATTTATTGTGCATCACGAACTTATGGCAGCTCTGCTCTGCATGACTTGTGTTCTTAGTCCTGAAGAATTCTTGTTTTGTTGACGTCTCTGTGAAGCATTGTCGTCTTCATGCTGTAAATTTTATCACTTTATAGGTCTCAAAACATCTCGCCAGAGGACTGCAGTTGAAAATTAGCCAGCTGGCGAACAATGACGCTCTTACAGAAATGCTGATTAATGGCCGCTGTCCTTATAAATAAATAAATGAAATGAAACTCCTGCACTTTATTTTGCATTTACTGGCCAAGAAGAAAGTGAATACCACAGCGTTGGTTTTCTATGTGTGAAATTATCCAAGTCTCATATTTTAAAAAGGGGATGAAAAGTTTTAAGTAAAGACATGTCATCATGTGACACACACCTGCATGACTCTAAACTTTTTACACTATTGTTCATGATCACTAGCAGCTCTGTACATACAACTCTGTAATTTCAGGGAGTTCACACGAATCAAAGACAAAATAAAGTTTGAGGCTCATGTATGTTACCAAGGAGAACTTAACACACACACACACACACACACACACGTTACCTGTGCGTGGAAGAGGGACAGACTCCTGACAGTGTGGAGGGGGATCAACACTTTGACCAGAAACTGTTTATGCTCCGCTTTCAGCGGCAGAGCGAAACCATTGATTATACTGGGAGAGAAAGAAAGAGAGAGAAAATATGAATATAAATGAAACATGAACACATGAAAGAGTTTCATTGTGACCCTGTGAAGTGGAAGATCAATGAGCAGCAGACAAAAAGATGTTTATACGAGCGACGGAGCCTGGAGGAGAAATAAAGAGACGTAACTGATGGAAGAGATCTGCTCGAACCCTCGGGCCCAGAGAGGAGACGACGTGATGCTCCTTTAAAGCTCCTGAAACTAACTACAGCTCTGCAGTCCTTTACTGAGGCTTTTAGTGTTTTCATACAAGCTTTCTGTGTAAAAATAAATTTAGCTGATGAGAATGAAGCATTTCAACGCTGTCCCCAGCAGGGTTCCTCAACTAAAGATTATTTCAGGTCATCCATTTAAAATTTAGTCCAAAAATGCAAAAATGATTATAAAGATTTATAGGTTTAGAGAGTATCAGAGCCTAAAGTGACGCCTTCACATCAGTGACAGTGGACGACCAAACGTTAAACCCAGAGGTTTCAACTTAAATCAGAAAAAGAGAAAAGTATTTAAAACTTCAACGACTTCGAGAGCTTATAACCAAAATAGTCTATTTGGTCCTTGATTACACTGACCAGAATCTTTGGGTTGTGGACAAAGCGAGACATCTGAGGACCAAGATCAAGATTTTTCACCATTTTCTGCACAAAACAACTAACCAATAAATGAAGAAAATAATGATATATTTTTTTGGTTCTCATCAAAACTGTTAAAGGTTAAATTTCAGTAACACGACCTACTCAGCTGCTACCAGAAATGTAAAATGTATCACTGGGTCAGGACCGACAGAGTGCAGAACAGCACCGTAAATGGTTAAGCTTACACAAACTGAAAAATTGATTATCATAATTGTCGCTTGTTAATCTTCCGTTGATCAATGAATGGATTCATTCTGCACCTCTTCAGGCCTGTGGATCACAGTTTGATCCCCAAAATAACTCCTGAACGCAGGAAACAGAACCTGTCAAGGTGTCATCTGTTAAATTGAGTCTGGCTGAATGTTTTATTAAATCGTCAAGAGCACAGAGGCAGCAATAAGGGGATTATCCTGATATATTTCAGACATATTTCATTTATATTTTAATACCAATATAAGCAAAATGTGTTATCAGTCTGAGAAAATCGCTCTCGACGCCGTCTGTGAGTCAAACGACGACCCCGTGCAACTCCTGACACAAAGCTGATAAACTGTCTGTTCAAGTCAGGTCTTTTTTTTAATGGATTAAAATGGATTAAAGACTGTTGAATTGAAAGGATTAATTTATTTCTTATCTACAAGTCAAGCTCTGCTGCTGACTACCCTGAACCTAACATCTCTACACTGTTTATTTGGAGCCACATCACTCAACATCTGACTTTTTACCCTTTATCATCAATATTTTGCGTTCTGGGTACTCTCTTAAAAAAGATCTCCACCTTTACAAGACTGCTTCATTCAATAAAATATAAGAACATGCTCGTATTGTTACAGCTACACAAAACCAGGCGGATATCAGGGTTGAGTTCAGCTCTGCCGGTGCTCTCAGATCCGCGTGTCTGCGGCTAAAAGCATCAGCTGACAGAGCAGAGTGTAAATGTGTGTCTGAGGGTCGGAGGCCTCCACATACCTCCCCAGGATCTCCAGCAACTCAGCCACCCCGTTGAAGTGCTCCGTCTCATAAACAAAACTGCAGAGCAGACAGAGAGGAGAGGAGACGAGACAAAAGACAGGAGTCAGAAAAAGGTTAAACAACTGAAACACACGAACAAAGCAGGAAAAAAAAAAACAGATAATCTGTGAAATAAAAACGTCGACTGAAAACTAGAAATGGTTGACAGAAAGTCTGACTTTCACAAATCCTGATTTTCTCCTTCAATAACGTTGTGGTGCAAATTCGAGGTAGGAAACCACATTTTTGCAACGATTATCAGTTAGCCGATAAAAAGAAAATTAATTATTTCACTTCTCAAGCAGATATGTCAAACATCTTCTTGTTCCAGCTGCTTTAAATGAGGACTTTCTGCTTTTCTTCGTCATTTATGACAGTAAAAGAAGATTATTTGAGTTTTGAACTGTTTGCTGCTCACTTTGGTCTTTTTTTTGACATTTTATACACTAAAGGATTAACTGATAAATCCTGAACTGGCAAAAGAATCTATAACAAAAACAATCTTAAGTTGCAGCCCTGTGAATAAAGTGTACCAGTAAGAGTTAACTGTCTTCTTTGTCCTTCAGCTATGCTATCATTTAGGTTTTTTTTTAAATAGTAAATGAATATAAGGAGAAAGGTCCTTCTAAAATTGTATCTCTCATGTTGTTCAGGGACCTTTTAAACACTCTTGAGAGCACTCCGGAAAAATACCTGCTGTATTTTCAGCGTGTGTGTGTGTCTGTGTGCACCTGTGCATTTGCATACTGAAGAATACTGTGTGCTCTGAGAGAAAGATGCCTTTTTCAATCCACATTAACACTCACAAGTTTCACATACTTAGTGCAAACTTAAATTGCCATTATAAGAGTAATGTTGCTCAGATGTGAGACTTTTGCTAAGATGATGTCATCAAAACTGCAGATGGTTCAACAAGCTGAAGGCTGAATCAGACATTCAGGCCTCCACCGTGAACCAGAGCTGCAGGACCGACTGAGGAGGATCACCAGCTGATCCAAGTACAGACTATTAACCAACACTACAACCTGCCCTGTTTGTGCAGGAGTTCTGTGCAGTGCATTTGCACAGGATAAGCAAAGTCTGTATCCAAGGTGATTTTACTGACATTATCCCCCCGACATGATATAAAGACTCAACATCAAGGTTTCTGAAGGGGAGCATCTTTTCTTCTGCGTTCACATTAATAATATAGTTTAGAGCTGTACTGCCCACTTTCAGGATGTAATACAAGCCTGAATGTGTATCTGCAGCCCTTTTAGATCATGTGACAGATGTTTTGTGGCTGTACTTTTTGTTGCTCCGAACTCTATTTATCATCATCCCTCATTTTAAACTTCAGTGTAGCTGATCTCACAGCACAGCCGTGATCAAATTTAACATTCATTTAATTGTTTGACAAAAGAATTCAGATGTAGACAAAACTTTCAACCTCAAATCACTGTGATGCCGATTCACACATACTAATATTATCACATGACCGAAACATGGTGGGTAATTTGTGGTACAAAATTTTGCTTTATAAATTACGGACATGCCACATTTGCATGAGATTAAGACCAGAGACAACAGCAGTTACTACAAATTACTGGAGGTTGCCAGGTAACACTAGTACCGTGCAAATTAGGCTAACGTCCAAGAACAATTCATCCACAAACCACTGAAATGACCATGTGTGGCACGTCGTTTTCCCTCCCTGTCACTGTAGGACTCATAACTTTAGATTAGCAGGATTAAAAATATTAGACACTCCCATAAAAGCACTACACAAATGCACTTAATGTGGTCAGAGGATATGTGCCATTTTCCACCTTGCATATAGTGCATCTTTAAAAAGAACTGCTCTTATAAAATAATTATCAAACATCAAAAAATATCAGAAAATGAAAGTGGAATTTGTGTCATTTAATTATGCAGAGTTTTGTGTGCAAATAAAGCATTACTGCTCCAGTTCTCATGAATCCCAGTCAGAGTAATATTTCTGCAAAGTAACAATTATTACATCTCACAAATGTTCCTTGAGGTTGCCCATTATGTCACCGAGTAGTCAGCATTTAAGTATCACCTTTTATAACTTTTACACCGTATATTAGAAACTAAATGGGGGAAAAAAGCTAAAATGTGTCAAGCCAATAAAAATGCATACATGGTGCAAAGAATCATGTTGTTGGTATGGCGATAGTAAATCTCTATCAGACGGTGGTAAACAGAGACTTCAGGTTTTTCTGACATTTGAAGAACTCATGTTCACTCACCGTAGAAAAATATTATTGATCTGTTTTCGTATAAAAGCCCTCAGCCCCAGGAATTTGCCGTAGATTCTATGCAAGACTGTCTTCAGGTAGTCTCTCTCCCGAGGATCCTCGCTGTCAAACAACTCCAAGAGCTGGACGGAGGGAAGGAACAGAGACAGAACAATCAGAAACGAAAAAGAAAGACGAGGCACAGAGCGGACAACGGGGAGAGAAAAAGTGCAGTGACGGAATGAAGCAGGCGATATTTGAACTGACTCAGCAACTCACCTGTAGGACAAACTTCTGGTCTATGTACTTTTTGGCAATGCTGGGCTGGAATTCCTGACTCTCCAAGAACCGGATGAAGAACTCGTATACCAACTGGAGAGAGGAGAAGAAGAAGAGAAGGGTGGACGGGTGAGGGACAGAACAGGGGATGAGAGAGACAGCTGATGTAAAACCATAAAAAAAAAAAGGTTCAAACCTGTGCTAAAAGTTTAATGCCTGATGTCTTTGATCAGCTGAGTGCTGTGCAGGAAGACTGGTCGCACACTGTGTGTGTTCAGTTTTGAAATTCACTTTGTTAAAACTTTGATTAACTCTGGACACAAGCTAGAGCCAAATGTCCTGCTGAACAACAACAAGCCGATTTTAAAAATACAAGAAAAATCCAAAGACTGACATGTTCCTCTTTGAAATGAGCCCTTAAACTAACCCTGTAAACACTGGGACTGGACTGGGAAAAGGTCAAAGGTCACAAAAGATACAGTGTAAGGCGGGTACAGCTCGGTAAAAATGTTTGGACTGGCCAGTAAATGGATTTGGATTTTGGGGGGAAACTTGTTTATGATCTTGGAAAAATTGGGCAAATGAGACAAAACAAAAAGAAAAAAAAAAGGTTTTACCAGGAAGCTTCTCCTTGAGATTTGCATCTCATTTCTAAAGGAGTCCTGGGCAGCAGGCACACAAAGAAGGAGGAGGGGAGGTGAGAGAGCCTGGATCTAAACACGGACCCAAAACAAAACCCACCCAACCACCAGGAGCCAAATACAACCACCAGGTCAATGGCACAAACTCCCCATAATGGCTAGCTTAGCATGAGGACTGAAAACAAGGGGAAACAGCTAGCCTGGCACTGTCTGATGTGGGCCTACAAACACGTCTAAGGCTCACTAATTAACACGCTCTGTCTCGTTTGTTTAATCTGCACAAAACAGAAATGAAAAAAGACAAGTTGTGCAGCAACACAGAGTCTTGTCAGATTGAGGTTCAGTGTAAGTTCATCCATATTAAAAAACGTAACACGTTTTTTATTTTGCCTGATAGAGAGAAGTTCAGAAGAGCTCTGTGATGTGTTTTAATTTCCATGGTTAAAAATGTAAAATCGTGACACTGTGGTTACCAGCCTGTACAGAGATAAGGGGGCTCCAATCAATTGGTCGCCCACTGTCATCAGCCGATATTCGTTCTAAATAGTTTGATCGGCAGTCTCTATAAAACCCAATCAGGAGAGACGAAGCGGCGGGATCAGAAATTAACACCCACCGAATGCAGACAGGTTTTCCATTTGGTGAGTCATTCTCTGAGGGCTATCTGCCAGGCTGGCGGGTAAATGTTTGTTCAAGAAAAGTCATTTAATTCATCTGCTTCATGGTGCATTCAAGTCGCAGCTCAACAATAAGGTTTTGGAGTAAAATGCCATGTTGGGCAAGTAAATCTGGTATTTCATTTGCCCAACCAGGCAAGTGGTAAAAAAGAATTAAACTATCAAACTATTTTTCAAATCGATTAATCATTTAAGTAATCTTTCAGGCAAAATGGAAGTTCCATTTAAAAAATCCCCACATTACATTTGTGATCATTTTCAAGTTGTTCTGTACTTCTACTCCTTATGTAATGATGTTAAGAATAGTTAAAAGAATAACTAATCCAAGACAATAAATAGGAAGCTTCAAATTGAAGATTGGTGTGATTGGCGATCGGACAGATGAACCATTGTTTTGTTGCACATGGCTCATTTCTGTTTATGTACCAATTAAACAAACAAGATTCAACATGTTAATTAGTGGATTCACACGCTTATTTTTTTTGGCTGTGTTTACCTGTAAGTGCGGCCAGGAGGCCTCGAGCGTGGGCTCGTCTTCCTCAGGGTCAAACTCATTACTGTCACTGGGCGGAAGGGTCCGGAATATGTTGTGAGACACCTGCAACAAAACACAAAGACGGCGATTAAAACACCAGGTTGTGAAAACGTGTATCAGCTAAAATACAACAGAGTTATTATTATAGAAGAGAAACTAGTCCTGATGAACTCTACGAAGCCCCAAAGTACTAAAAGATAACATCTTTAAAACTGATCCTACACAATAACAACTCAGTGCATCGGGTAAACAAATATTAGCTCTCAGGACATCAGAGGCTCTGTAACATACAGACAGAATGCAAAGTGAATTTTTTCCTGACTTTTTCATGCAAATTTATCTACCGAAGTGTGTGTGTCGTCTGTGTTCATTCCCGACAAGCAGACAATAAACCTACTGTACAAACGTTAATCGTATCTTGCTAACAAAATGCACTTTTTCCTCTGGTCTCTGTACATGGATTCAGTGTGTCCAGTCTGAACACACCGTCTTTGATGGCTGCTTCAGGGTGTGAGACGCTCTGCAAGACATCACACCTGTTTTCTGTAGCTGTTGTTACCTGATGTCACAACTTGAATGAGAAATATTCACAGGACTAAAATCTATTTACTTTTTAAAGAAATGATTTCCTTAAAACCTCCATTTGTTGATAGAGGGTTTGTACATATTTTTAAAAGTAAAATTCAAGCTTTTTTTCAAAGACTTTCAGGGTACCAAAACCAAAAAATTCCACCTTTGTTAGTTTGCAAATCATTTCAATTATTACGGCTCCCATAGTTATCTTGCACACACTGACGTCAGCTTTCTACAGTTGTGTTTACAGTTTGAGTTGTTCTCTGAAGTGATGCAGAAAATCAGTAAAGCTGTTAAAAGCTGTTAAAATCCACAACACTTGTTGAATGTTTTGTTTCAAACCACTAACACGTCATTAATGTTTGAATATGGACCAAATGCACTGACTCAAGAAGATCATGATGTTAATAAATGAACAATAAAACTGAAAAGCTGACTGTTCAGCCAAGTATTTGGACTGATTTTTGTTTTAAACGACTGAACTGGCATTACTTTTGTTGCTGCTGTGTTAAATTCTCCCTTTTGTTTAACGGGAGGTTTCTTTAGGGACGCTCCAAGTTAAATCAGAGCCTCACATGAGTGTTTGCAGACATCAGAGGCACAAGACAGCCAGGGTGGAAAAATGGGACAGGACCTGAGGACAGCTCTGAGTGTGTGTTGAGTTTACAGATCTGCAGGAGTGAGCGAGTGTGACTTTTATCTTCAGGCACTGAAAAACCGCAAAGGAGCACAAACCAGCTTCAGTGTAATTATCTGATTTAGGCATGTGAGCTCGTGAGCACAAACACAATCAGCAAACTATTAAGGGGGTATGTTTCTAATCTATTTGTACTGTAGTTTGTTATGAAGGTGATGCAGGGTTATGTTAGTGTCTATGTAGAAGGTTTTCATGGATCCACAAATTTAAACCTCAGGGGGAGAAAAAAACTTGGTAAACAAACAAACTCAAAGGCAAAACCTCAATGTGAAACCACCTTCATGTCAGCAGTTTGCTGCATTTTGACTGGCTTGTGGTCTTGAGAGTGTGAACCTGAGACAAAGGGCGGCTGGTGAATGTAAACAGTTTTTGAGTACGAAGCATCAGGTATCAAAAAAACTTCAACACAAGGCAACTGTTCCTTTCATTACTTGTTAATGGGTAACAGAGGGCAACCTTTGGAATAGATGAGGACTGCTGAAAGAGAGACTCACTACACATCTCTTGAGCTAATACATTCTGAAGTCAGTTTCTTTATGATACATCAACTAAATCTGGTCTCGATAGTGATGCAAGATTTTTATTTGCCTTTTTCTCAAAGACGATGAAGTACTCCACCAGACTCTTTTGACAGAACCAGTAATTTTACCTCACAGAACACAAGAGCTGCTGGTCAACTGCCGCCTCGATCGGTTAGTTCGTTTGTGTTATTTTGTGGCTTGAATGTTTAAAGGGTTAGTTCTGAATAACCAAAGTCAGACAATAACACAAACAAACTAACAGATCAAGGCAGCGGTAGACCAGCAACTCCAGTGTTCTATGAGATAAAATTACGTCAAAAGAGTTTGGTAGCTTTGGAGAGAGCGATATTTGGCTTACGTGACATTGGTGTCCCGTCAGAAAAGGCTGCCTGACGGCAAAGTAAAGTGATTCTAGATACAGTGTACACTAACACTAACACAGTTATCTCAGAGCACTTTTCTTATACTCGAATCCAGCGACCGCTTTTTATTTCCCACCATTAGCGGCGCCTTCATTAATGGGGTGGCTCGTCGTGTGTTCGTCACTCTCAGTGTCTGCTGGTTGTATCTAGAAGAGAACCCAAAATCTGCAAGACTCTTGCGAGGATTTTTGCAGTTTCAGTTAAAATGATCACTCTCGCAAGATCTTTTGTGGGTCTGGGGTTCCCTTCTAGATACCCTGTTTGCTGTTGCCTGCTAACAGTGACAGCAGGGGTAACTGGACCGATGACATTTGACAGTGGCCCTCAGGAACTGATGAAGAAACCTTTTTGAATGGCGATATTAACGTTTTTGTTAGCTGTTGGTTAGATGTTGGCTGGAAATGGATGATGGAGAAGAGAAAAACAGACCACCTCCACCACATTTAAGTTCCTTTCTGTTAATATTCCTGATCCACATTGATCCACTGCACGCCCAGTGAATCAATATAGTGTTTAATCTCAGACATGGACAATCTTCTTGAAGCAAAGGCTTGACTTCGTAGACATCGTTGTCAAAAGTGATTTTAAATATAAAGTACATGTAAAAGTAGAAAACTGTACACTTCTTATGACAGCACGTGTTCAAACACACATATAGTTTAAGGAGAGACCACTGCCCCAATGGCAGCACTCTACCAGATTCATTATTAGAGCAGGTTTAGATAATACTCTTTCAACAGATGTTAATTTTGTTTAGGTGTATAAATTAAGTGTACATAATACACCGACTATGGATAATTACCTCAAACAACCACACTTCAAATAATCTGAACTATCCCTTTAAAGCAGTGATTCCCAACCTTGGGTTCAAGATCCCTTCAGTGGATCACAGGATGAATCTGACACGTTGGTGGGATGATGATTATAAGAACTGACAAGAAGAAGAGAAAAGGTCCACCGCACAAATTTTAATTGTTATATCAAAGTTCTGCCTAAACTGTGGATTATTGGATAGTTTTACCTCTTTTTACCTCTTCACACCTGTGACGAGGGGCTTCCAGGAATAATGCTTTATTTTATGGGTCACGAATCAAACAGGTGGGAAACACTGGATTAATTAATCATTTTGGTGTCTGCATCACAATGTGAGTATCACACCTCCTGAGACATTTTTGGGTCCCTGATATTTTCTCTGGTGCGTTTGAGTCCAGTGTGTGTGTGTTGTGTGCTTGTGCCCCTCCCTCCTCACCATTTTGACGACCTCGGGGTAGGCCTGCTCTGTCAGGTAGCCCCGGCTGACGGTCACGTAGTCCACCAGCTCGTTGAGCGTGGAGCGCTTGTACTCCTTCATCTTGAGGTCCGACAGCGTGTCCATGAAGTCAAAGACAGTACAGCACTGCTGCAGCTTCTTCAGGAACAGCTCCGGCTGCTCCGGCGCTGGCACGTCTGGGTGGGCGAACCAAACGGACACAAGAGAAGAGAAAAGATGAAGAGAAAAGTCAGTTAAATTGATGCAGAAATAAAATATGTGACCCACTCAGACGTTTCTGACTCCCACAGAGGTCAGAGATCAAACAACACTCAAAGACTAAGAATAAAGACAGTGGAAGTAAGAACGGAGACACAGGGCGTCCTGGTGAGACATACTGTAACAGTGATGTCACTGGTTTGATTCCAGCTGTGTGGCTCTTCACTGGTTTACTGTTAAAATTGTTCCCATTTTTTGTTTGTGCTTCATTGTGGTTTATGTTTTGTTGGTTTCATTATGTTTATTTTGGTTTGTTTCAGTGTCTGCAGTCTTCAGTGTTGTTCTTGTCTTTGTGTTGGCACAAAAAAATTCTTACCCTCGCTCCACTTATTCACACGAGCTTGTTGTGGAGCTTTCAACCACATCTCACATTTTGGGGCAATATTTATATTTCATTTTGCTAATGTAGTGGTAATGTAACGTAATCAACAGTTGATGGGCTAATGGTGGCTGGTAAGAACATTTTAATATACCGCCCAACTGATTTTTTGAACAACGTAAGAAAATATTTTTATTTGGTACAGACCCAAACAAATGCTACATCATCGTGGTTTTAATAGTTGCCACTGAAAGTTAAACTTGTGAAGCAAAAATGATCATCCCCACTAATCGTGAATCACGTCGCAATCATCTGTCGAAACATTGAATTTTTTGGAAGATGCTTTGCAATCATTCAGTAGTTTCTCTGTATCAAGAAGTAATTTGATATTTTCAATAAGTTTTTTTTATTCCGTTGCCAACAATACAGTTTCCTGACACACAAGAAGTGTTTGTGTATGTTTTAAACTTCCTGAGGCAGCAGAGTTTGTCTGTGTGGTAAAAATAGAAGATGAACTGGGTGGTTAGCATGAACAGAGACAGCTACAGTAGCTTAAAAAAATACAAGAGGATCTTGCACATTAGTGCCTCCAAAAATGTGAGTTAAGAAGAAGCATGAGTTTTTTTATGTTCTCCAGAGGTGTTAACGTTTGTATTCCAACAATCATGTTACAACCTCACACCGCAAATAAAAGAGTCAGTTTCCTGCTCTGCATGAGCTTTTTTACTTATTCATCTCTTCTACAACCCTCTCCGTTAAAAGAGGAGAAGTGCGACAGCTTCATTATCCAGCAGTGAGAGTTTCTGAGGCTGAGCTGTCACAAACCGTATGGATGTACAGGAGGAACAAGTCGGCAGGTGTCTTTATTCTGATCCTTGCAGTGACAGACATGGCGGAGGGTCGCGCAGAGTTCAGACCTTCAGGGAGACGCACGGCGCTCTTCCCTGATTGCCAGACCTGATCCCAGCAGGACCAGGCCATTATTATGTAAGAGATAAGCTGCTCCGAAGGCAACACACCAGTAGCACTTAGAGTGTGTGTGTGTGTGTGCCTGAAGTGTGAGCGTGCCCCCGAAATTACACTTCAAAGTGCTCATTTGTCATTTTGAATTCTGCACTACACCACATGTTGAGGCACAAACTGCTTATAAATGATTGAGAAACTTTTCGAGTAACAATGAAATGACTTTTTCACCTCTTCATAGCACGCAGCTGTTTAGAGTAATTAGTTGCTTAATTAATTTATAGTCATTTCCCTGAGCTCTAGGAGACTGCAGTTGTCAAGAATTGTGACTTTTCACCATTTTCTTACGTTCTACAGACCAAATGACTGACTTATTAATGGAGAAAATAGTTTGCAGCTCCATTGATAATGAAAATAAATGTTAGCTGAAGCCCAAAAGGCAGGATGAAATTAACCTTTTCACTCATTGTCCAGTAACGGTCCCAAATACTTTTAATTGTCCCAGACTTCACAACCATTGTTGCATATGAATGCTAAACTGTCACACATGATAATATCATGAGGCCTTGTTGGTCTTTTGTTTATCACAGGCTCTCTCTCCACCTCCTTATCCTCATATTTTGAGTGTAATTCATTTGCCAAAAAACAGGAAAAACAAACAAAAAATAAAGTTAAAGATGAACTTGGCTTCCCCCCTCAAATTTTCTATAAATATCGCAATAATATCATTATTGAGAATTCTTCTGGCCACGATAAAACGTGTGGTGATATTGTGTTGGCCCTAAAGTCGACAAATTCTGACAAGGAGAACTAACATTGGATAATTTATACAAGTCAAGACCCTGTGAAGTGAGATGTAAGACAGTATATTTACATTTAAGGCTTTATCAGCGAGTGCCTGCTGCATGGAGACTGAACTATGTTTAGCTTGCTGCTCTTGGCCTAAAGGTTTAGCGGGAAGGCCTCGAGCCAGGAGGAGAGGCTAATGCTCATTAGCGCTCCTCTCATTCATTAACGTGCAGCAGGTTACATTAGAGCCTGATCACAGATTAATTCTGCTTGTTTGCCACTTGACTTGATTAAGACTCACAATTGGACGCCACAAAAACAGGCGATTTGTGACTTCAGACATGCCTTGTGGTTGGACAAATTTTATTTTTATACTTTTTCTGTAATACATCAACCTTTAAAGCTTTTGTGCACCAGTCGGGGGCTCTGATTCAGTCAGCATCTTTCTTTTAGATTAAATTCAGTGCAGCTGGTCAGAATGAATGACTGTTTAATTCTTGAAATCCTCTCTTCCTGAAGCTCTGACCATTCAAACACAAAGTGCAGTTTCCTGTCCTGGGAAACAACCCTCGGCTGATCTCATCAAGCGCATATAAAGTGATTATTCCGAACATGTTTTGATCCAAATGCCACTAGTTACTCACGACCTGCTGGCCTCCTGTTTCAGCTCAGCTCATTGAGACCGAGTCCAACCAGGCCAGTCACAAACAAACCCAAACCCTGATTGACTGGCAGGAGTCCTGGGCTCTGCAGGCTTTAATCCTCGCTCCACAAACCTGGTGGACGGAAGAACCCAGAGCTCAATGCTCCCTGCCACAATACCCAGTCAATCAGAGCAAAAGCATCAGGCGCTCTTGACTTTCAGGAGACTTTTCATTTCAAACTGAAGTGTTAAATCATATGTAACCAGGACGGAAAATAATCTACAATCTGCGGTGATAGTACCTCACTGTTAAGCTGCCAACAAGATGAAACAAGCTCATCTTTGCCCTGCATGTGATATGATCACTCTGTGCTCCAAATACCTAAAAAAGAGTGCTGACCAGAATATTAAGGTGGCTGCAGCGTCTACATGTCCTTGAGCAACATATTCAGTCTTTCCTGCTCTTTCTTTTGAAGTCGTCCTGGATAAGAGCATCAAAAATTCTGTTAAATATCAGAATCTGGGCAAGAAAGCTGCTGCAATCAATATTTTTACATTAGCGATGGATCACATGAGTACATGTAATGTAGAAGTAGTGTCATTTTGGTTTCATGGCCCACAACATTACTGTTTTGGGATCAGTCTCAGCACTCTCGTAGGTTTGTTTCCAGCAGCAGCAGCAGACAGACGTTTTTTGTTTTTTTTTAGCAAACTGTAGCTACACTACCAACCCAGCACCAACAGCAGACGGACAAAGTCAGACACAAGCCAGTGAAAAAAGTAAATATTTAGCAGCCAAAGGGACATATTTTCCTCTCAGTTGGTGGACACCACACCACAGCCAAAAGCAAAATGAAAATTGAGCTTAAATTCATCAGATGGACGCAAAAACAAGTCCAAATGAATGCTAATGTTGCTCCATATGTGTAAATATGCAACTTTCTGCTTAGCAATTCCCTGAATCAACATTATAATGTGATAATATGTAATTGTATCGTGTTTACAGCTTGTGTCCACTGCTTTCAAATTTTAAAAAAGTACCAGTTGTTGCCTCGGTGTTGTTGTGTTCGTGTTGTGCTGTATTGTGCTTTTCGGATATGCAGATTGTTTGCTACCTCTGGGCAAATGTACAAATTAGTGAAACATCACTTAAGCTTTCAAGAAGAGACTGACAGAGTGTCCTGTTATCCCCCTGTTTGCATCTTGTCCCTCTTAATGAAAACAAGCCTTCTGCTCCACCTTTGAGCCTGGCCGTTCTGAACAGTTATAAACATTTCTGCCTTTAGACCTGATCTGAGAGAACTCAAACGAAAGCAGTGTCCACACTCCATGTTTCATGACCCATTTGTCAAACAGAACAAGTATGAAGAATAAAAAAAAAACAAAAAAAAACAAAAAACAAAAACAGAAATGTAAAAAAGGAGAAAGTAGACCAGGTAAATATTACATATATCAAAAAATATCAAGTAACGATTAAACACCTTGGAAAAATCAGAGCTGGATTTTCAAGATGTTGTTTGCCCAGACTACATTACACTGCAAGGCTGTGTCTATAAATGCATTCTTGCCTGTAAATGTATATGCATTAGTGGTAGGTGATATGACCTTAAAATAATATCACTCCTCCACAGCTGGCGCTGCACCACAGCACACCCCCTAATGCGCCTTTTTATGTATTGCAAAATATGGACAAAAAAGGTGTTTACATTTATCAAGACTGAAGAGGTTCGATTTGTCGCATGCTTGTATAATATGTGCAGTGAAGTGTAGGATGGTTGCTCTCGAGACTGAACTGTAAGACTGGTGTGCAATAAAGAACAATAAGAGTAAAAAGGAGAATTAGATAAACAAATATAAAGGCTAAAGATGAACTATAAAATATCTAATATGAGTGTTAAGATTTTAGAGTATAAATAGGGCTGGTGTGAAGATGAGCTGATCACCTTCTCTGGCTATTTTGTGACTCGAGACAGGACTTGGTGCCGCAAATTGAAATGTTTAAAGTGTTGTGAAGAACAGCAAAATATCAATAAATAAGGAATATTTGAAAAGCTTTCAATGCTCATGTTGTGCAGTATTGATACTCTATTATCAACTGTACTTTCTCACTCTCTCTTCTCTCTGACAGTGAGTTGAAACACACACACACACACACACATTGCTGATGTGCCCACATAGTCCCACCTCCTCTAAATTCCTCAGTGCTGTCTTCTCCTCATCACTTATCTCATGTGCTCACTGTCATGTTAAATCCTTGTTATATTTATTTTTTTTAACTAAAATTCCAACATTTAATGCCAAAATGTTCAGTCAGTTTTTTCCCCCTCATATTTAAAATTGATCTAATATCAATATTCTATGAATTGACTGCATTTAACTTTACGTATTTTGAGCCATCGGTATGTAATATGCAGTTATAAATGAAAATGCACGTGTCACTACTTAAAAGCCAACTGTACGATAAGATTTTGTACACACTCGAGTGCAAGTGTGCAGATCTGCAGGGCGAGAGAGGTGGAGACAAGGCTGAGTACAGTACAGAGGTCAGAGGTCAGTGTTCACCATCCTACTGGCCTGAGGAAACAAGCTAAAGAATATCTGTGTGTGTCTGTGTTGTGGTTACGGAGGCGTCTGCCTGAGTGCAGAAGCTGGACGAGCATCGGAAAAATAATATCTGGAATAATATCATAAGAATATCCATTAAGTACCTCTCTTTGTGGTGCAGTGAATATGTGCACGCTTGTTTTGTGTGTGCACTTGTTGTAGTCATCTACAGTGTGTGTGTGTGTGTGTGTGTGTGTGTGTGTGTGTGTGTGACACAGGTATTTGTGTGTCTTCCTGTCAGTACAGTAGCCTACAGTACACTGTAGTTCATTACTGTAATTACTGGCTGCAGGATTGAGGGTCGGCGTGTGTTTTGGAGCCCGGGGCCTCGGGATTCTGCAGCTCTGCTACTATAGGAGCATGTGAACGGCCTTAAAGGAAGCTATTAATAGACAGATAATCACACAGGACACAGTAATCCCTCCACAGAGACAGAGAGAGAGCACAGCTAACCGGCTTGGAGCAGGTCGAGAGAGTATGAGTGTGAATGTGTGAGAGGAACAGAGAGCGAGACAGAGAGAGCGCGCGACTGTGCCGGCGTGTGCACATGAAAGTGTGTGTGACTGTACTTAAAACGTGTGAGGGAATGTGTGTGTAGCCTAAAATAACCCAGAAACTTCCTTTCATATGCATCAACAAGGAGGAACCCTGGAATGGAAATACTACTACACACTACTACTACACACACACACACACACACACACACACACACACACACACACACTACTACACACACACATTTATTATTAACAAGGCAGCAAATGTAAATTTTTGCCTTTATTTGACAACCAGTGAACATAGCAACAAAAATCACAGGCCTCCCACTTGGGAATCAAACCGTAGACTTTGCGTTCATGTGATATGAGCCCTAACTTCAACACTAATTTTCACATTTAATCAATGGATCATTTTATCTTTAAAAATGGTAGAAAAAAGCGAACACTGCCCATCGCACGTCCCCAAATGTCTTCAAATTACTTATGTCTGACCAACAGTTGAAAACCAAACTTTAGGTTTTTTGATGTTCACTGATACAGAACTCAGAACAGCAACAAATCCTCCAATCAAAAAGGAAAAAAAATCTAGTACCTTGGCTGTTGCCATATCAATTTTCTACCAAATCCCCCTGTGGCCTGCTAGTTGGAAACAACTAACTTAAATGATTAATCAATCCTTAGGAATGCTGTTGAATGATTCTCTGTAATCAATCAACCTTTTCAACACGAATCATGACAGACCAGTTGATTTAAGATTATCAGAAGTGTGAGGACATCTGACCTTGAAAGTGTCAGTACCAAAACGTAAGAGCAAATGAAATAATATTTTTCAGTGGTTTGTCAGAAGCTCGGTCTGGTGGTGGTGGAGGTTTAACTCCTCCTCTGCTATAGTTTACCTCAATGCAGCTAATGTTTCCTCTTCAGAAGCAATTAAAACACACATAAAGGATAACAGAACACATTAAACAGTTAAACATTCAAAGAACTGTGTGTGCACATTTCTGACCAGGTTTGTCATGTGGCTTCACTCTCAGCTCTGCAAGCCAACGTCACCCTAAAACATATAAAACACCTGATCTGGTGTTACTGCCGGTTGCTCATGCTCATACCAAGAACCAGGCATAAAAGCAGAAGGGGAATAAATACCAGCCGCAAGCGAAGTGCCGACTGTTGTCAAGGCAACCAGCTTCTTACGAATCACAAAAACTCTGTATGCTCCTGCTAAGGACAGGAAAGTAATTCCGAAGTGAAAGGACAAAACCAAGGGGAAAAAAATAATCAATTAACCAGACCACAGCGAATAGAGAGCATGCATGATTTACTAGAACAACTCCATTAAAACAAAGCTGCTCACTTTCTCAAGCTACAAGAACATGATACTCATGAATATTTTTCTAAGTTAATGCAGGTTTAATTCATAACAAATCCAGATAATCTCCTTTTTAAAGTCAGTCAAATGGACACACTGACCAGACCAATTTGTCCTAAGACTTCAACTGAAGCTCTTTCATGCTCGAAAGTACCCATATCATTGAGGGCATTTACTTTAACCATCCATCTTTATCCCCAAATCCATTTAGCCGGTACAAATGTGATCTTTTTTAATCCAGCAGCAGCCACTGTGGGCAGTGGATGAAATCAGAGTTGAAATGAGTGTTTGGCAGTTGCTGATCCACTCTGTCAGCCTCTCTGTGCATAAGCCAGCCATCATTTTCAGGATGATTATGGCTGCATCACAGCAGCGACAGCAGCTCGGACATGGAGTCAGTGTGGCAAGTGAAGTGCAGTGCTCAACAGAAACTGTCACGTTTTTCTGCTTTTAAGCTGCATAAAGGCACTGAATATGTTGGCAGATCTAAAATGAAGCAAAAGTCAACTTGACAATGTTTCGGTGAACATTAATGATTACTGGTTATTGTTGGTTTGGATGTTTAAGAAACCGGAAGGGGCATCCGTCCCATCCAACCAGTAAGTTATTCACAC
>JAJHUR010088844.1:0-13247 GCA_027495735.1 Lutjanus campechanus | reverse complement strand
CACACACACACACACACACACACACACACACACACACACACACACACACACACACACACACACAAACACCTGTACAGGTGGGTGTGATAATCTTACTGCTTGATTACTGCACAGCAGCTGCACAGAGCTGTTCAACCTGAGCAGGTAGTCAATTTTCCAAATAAAAGACCCTGTGCAGACTTGTGACCATAAAAACAGACATAAAAGAAACCGTTTAACTATGTAGCCTACTTAGACACAATAGAAACACAAAAACCGCTTGGAAATGGTCAAATTGACAAAATCCAGCAAAGTCACGAAAATCAGGTGGGCAAAACGCTCTGCTTCTGAAATGTTCCTGGTGGGGCGTGAAGCCCTGTGGAGGATGGATCAAAACCACATTGCATTACATCCCCAGTGGAAACAAGACATTAAAAATATCTTGAAATACACATATAATACACCTCCATACATGTAAGTGTGCAGTATATCTCTTACTTCAGATGGAAAAAACTCCTCAAACTGTAGTTTGATTTGCTTTTGTTGCTGATTTTATTGGATAATAGCCATTTTATGTGGCAATGTAGCATCTTATACCTCACACTGAAACACACACTGTTGTGTTGAATAGGTTGTGGTGTCCAAGGTAACCAGAGAGCTACTCTTTTTGTATGGAATAAGTGAATAATGTGCCATCTCAGTGATGTCCTTTAGATTGTGTAATTGTGTGGCTTGTTCATTTTCGTTTTTCTTTTTTTCGTGGAGTTGTCAGCTGGTCTTGTTGTTCATTCGGATCAAGCGTAACAAAACAAAACTATTATTTAGGATGTATACATACTGTATCCATGTTTTTCATCAGCAGGAGCATTCACGCATTTATGAATAATGATCCTAAAACTTAAACTCCTGTTGTATTGCTTTTGTAAATTGGTGTGTTTGTTAAGCTACAGTTCTGCAGTATACTGTAAGGGACAAATATTCAGTATTCAAATGTCTGTCTTGTCTGTTGTTGTGTCTGTGGAGCTGTCTGTCAGTGAAATGCCTGGAACCTAAAAATAAAGGACCAAAATAAACTTTTCTGCAAGAAAGTACACTTAGAGTGTAGTTGATGTTCTAGTGCCTTTACTGTCTCAACTTCTTACGCATGTCATTTACTTTGTCTCAGGTATGCTGTTCTGCGAGACCCAGCAGGCTGGCTGAGTGTGAACCCAGTCAGAGGAACTGTCAACACTTCGGCCTCGCTGGACCGTGAGTCTCCTTATGTCCATGACAATAAATACACAGCTGTCTTCATCGCCACAGATAACGGTGAGTGTCAGATACTCCACTATATGAAAATGAGAGGAGATAATTAGACACACAGACACATTTTAAATAACATGTAAAACCTTTAGATGCTTATGTCCATTTTGGTATTTTTACACTAATATAATATATAATATATATATATATATCATATATATATATATAAGGGGTGGGTGATATGAGCAAAATTTATATCACTTCTTCACTTTTTTGAATTTGTTTCTTCTTTGAATTTGACGTACTATGTCACAGTATTACAAAAGTAATAAGGGATACTCCACTCAAAACAAGTTTTTTCGCCCTGGCAATGTTAGGGCACATATGCTTGAAACAGATGTCCTCATTGTCTCTGAACAGGAAAGAAAATGAAGTACGTGTGTTTTGGGAGGAGTAGCCTGCCCCATTATGCAGGTTAATTAGTAAACGTACTGTGATGCATTTTCAGAGTTAGACAAGGGCTGGATAAGCCATCTCACTAGCATATATTTGGGAGAAAAAGTACATTATGTAAGTGCAAAAGTCAGTGTACGACTGGCATGTCTATCAGTACACTTACATGCAGCAGCAACAGACACACACCTGCGCGAGGGGACTTTCTTCAAACAACCTCAGGCTTCAAATGAGCCTTGCAACAGGCTAACCTGCAACATAAACAGTTATTATGTTTGTATGTTCATCGAATCAAATTAATTAAAACTACTGTTCTACCTGGTGCCTGGCAGATATTTCCCAGGGAACCATTCGATGCACACAAACTGACAAATGAATGAAGAACTGGATTGTTATTATCAAGACTGATTGTGAATAAAATGACCAAAAATAAATAAATAAATAAAATCAAAGAAAAATAAAGTTGAAGTCCCTGATCCCACTGTTTAATTTAGAAGTGTAAAACCACCACAGCACCAAAGTGATAATGAAATATATCTACACACAGTTCCCTTTAATTACCACTCAGAATATTTTTAGGACCTATTTAAAGTGTTAAATGTGTTTTAAGAGTATTTAAGGGTGATAAAGTTTCTACTTTATGCAGTGTTGGTGTTTGCATTATACAAAGATTTCTTCCTGAATGCTGAATGTTGATGCAGAATCACTGAAGCAAAACATAAAAAGGTAGAAACAAAGCCTGCCTCTGTGCTTAAGCACAGTTCACTGTTGGAGAGGACAGAGCCAGTCTGCTAGTTTCACCTGGCCACGGTGAAACTGACATCATCCCATGGTGACAATGGGATGGCCTTAAGTGGCACTGCTTCTGTCGGACCATATGGTCGCTGGTTGGCAGTGTCAGTGGAGCTGCTGCTCTGAGACTTTCCAAGGCACTGATGAAAGTGTCGGGAGCCCCGTGGTGCGTCTCTCTCTCTCTTTTTCTCTTTTTGCTTCTCTCTTTCTGTGTCTCTTTGTCCCTTTGTCCCCCTCTCTCTCGGTCTCTCTCCCTCTCCCTATCAATCTATCTGGTCTCCTGTGCTCAGGAAGATTCTGACAGATCCATTAGAGGAACTGAGAGATTCTATTAGTAGGCAGCAGAATAGCGCTGTTGTGCTGGGAAATTTGGCAGCCCTAGAAAGATGAGCGTTGAAAGAGGAGTAATGATGGGGCAGGGGGAGAAGGTGGAGGAAGTAGAAGGGTCAGGGGGAGAAGAGAAAGGAAGGGACATAAGAGGAGATAACAGGAAAAAGATATAGAGCCGGGGAATAGGTGGAGAAGAAGAGAAATGGAGGAGATTATGAGTGGACAAGGCAGGGTGTAAGATTGGAGTTGGAGCCAGAAGAGGAGACGGGATAAGAAGATACTGCACAGCTTGATATTTTCTGTAAATGTGCTTCAAACAAATGGTTTAACATTTTGGTAAATACACTTTTTCATTTTCTTGCCCAGAGTTTGAGTTCTCATGTCTGTACAGTAAATATATGAAACTGTCCATAGCTGCAGCATAGCTTAGCGTGAAGACAGGCGGAAACAGCTAGCCTGAAGATAACAAAACCAGCCTTCCAACACCTCTAAAACTCACCCTTAAAATATTAGGGGCCAGTTTCACAGAGAGGGCCTTGATTAATCCAGGAGTAGGCCTTAACCTGCATTAGTTAAACTAGGACACAAAAATAATTTGTTCAAAATCTCATGAGCATAAAAAACACTACTAAAACAGACTGTGACTATTTATATTTATAAATAGCAGGTGTTTGGCCCTTGGTTTACCATTAAGTTTCAGTTGTGGCCCTCCGAGGGAAGGAGGGACGGAAGTTTAGGCAATCATGATTTAGATATTTCAAATAGTCCATGCTCCCTCACAAACAGATCTAACTAGTGGTTAAACCTGCCTCTTTGAAGGATTCATTTCAGCTTCAATTTAGTCTGTGAATCTGTGCGATTCACTTTGAGTTCAGACAGCTTCCACAGGCATTTTAGTCTGGGACTAATCTTCAGCTTTGTCTGTGAAACCGACCCCCTGGATCCCATTTGTCTGATCAAAAATCAAACTGTAAAACTGACATAGACAAGTTTAGCTTAATGCTAACAGCAGCATGTTAACATTCTTATCAATCACAATGCACACGCAAGCATTAAAGTTTTGACCTGATGAAAACTCAGGGTGTCATCAAAGTTATCACATTGAATGTCTGCTCTTAACTTCAAGGCAATCTGTTCAATGGATGTTTAGACATTTCACTCAAAGCCACAAATGTTAACCTCAATGTGGCACTGAGGGAAAATCAGGAAGTCAGAACAGTTGGAGCTTTTCATCATCTGGGACCTTGAATGCCTGTATAAAAGTTCATGACAGTGCATCCAAGGCTTGTTCAGACATTGTACCCAACACAAAAAAAAAACAAAAAAATAAAATAAAATTGGTGAAGCTAGAATAAAAGTCAGAAGGCTTTACCTTCTGGGAACTGTGAGTACATGTACAGGTGTTATGGTAATCCTAATAATTGTTGAGATGTTTCAGACTGGACCAGAGTGGTGGACTGACCAACCAGCAGTGCCATCCCTTGAGCCAAAGCATAAAAGTCAAGCTGTACTCTGTCTATTAATGTCTTATGATGTAAGAGGTGAGACAGATTAGACTTGTGTCAACGCTGCTTCTAGCCCTCTATTCTACCTACACAGATAAGGGAACCCAAAAAAAAAATTCTGCTCCCAGACCTTTACAGCCCACTTGTATTGATGCTTGTGTGCACGTAGTTGAAATGTGAGCAGAATACTGATGTCAGCTTGACCCCTGCCTCGTCTCTTTCACTGCACACTCTGTCACTGACAGGACGAATTTGCTCCTTCCCCACAGCGATCTATGCAATGATTGTATGACAACACACCTATGTAGACTACCAACAGGCTATCGATTTTACCCTTACATCTTTATCTTTATGTGGAGACCTCAGATGAATACATAGTGTATATACACTGCACTGGAGAGGAGGAGGAGGGTGAGAAGAGAAATATAGACTGGTGTCAAACAGAAAGGGAGGTTAGAGGAGGCATATACGAGAAGTACTTGTACACAAAAGACAATTGGGAAAACATATTTTGGAACAGAGGAAAATCGATTGAAGGAAACAGATCTAAAAGGGAGGTTAGAGAGAGGTCTTTACCAAACATTACATTATATTTATCCACAGCTTTTCTCTGTATTTTTCATCACACATAATACTAAAAATCTGCTATCTATCTTTGATGGATTTGATGGTAGTTTTACTCACTCCATTTAAAAAAAAAAGATATACTAGCAATCTTAATCGTTGTGTGTAACTGAATGGGTCAGAGGGTTTCCGCAGTAAGGATTTTCTCCTTTTGTCATGGGCCATCCCATGTTCAGTTTAAGCCGATTTGACCTTGCATGCCAGTTTGAAATTGGAAGTATACTCTTGGTGAATGTTTTGCATGGTTACCAACAGACTGACTGTAGCTCCTGGTTAACAGCATGAGGGCAGGTCAGCTGGAGCAGCCCTCCAGGCAGCAACAGATGGTGAACGATGGAGTGAGCGTACTACAGGGAAAGAAGGGAGTCAGGATCAAGAAAGAGAGACTGAGATGTTGGACAGAAATAGGACGGACAAAAGGAAGAAGAAGAAGTGGAGAAAAGAAGAGGATCCGAGGGTTTAACAAGGTGATGAAGAAATGATAATGTTGATATCAGGGTCAGGGGTCACCTCAGCTAGAGAATCTGCAGCAGTGAGTGTATAGTCTGGAGGTTATGCTCTGTTGCCATAGCAATCAAGTGCACTTGCAGGAGATGCAGACAGAGCCATTTGTCACTCCATGGTGTGTGAAGTTGTAGACTTAAATGAATGTGTGATGGTCACTGCGTGTGCACATCTGTTTATTTGCATGCACTGGTGCTCACATTGCTATGGCAACAGTGGCACATGCAGATGCTGTGGCCGGAGGCTCCTTCAAACTTTGCTACTTTTCTCTTTTAGTCTGTTATTTTCCATCTATATTGCTGAAACATTTATCTATACCTATGACAAAAATATACTTGTAGCCACTGATGAAGGGTTTGGATTAAAGAACAGATTAAAGAACAGCTGACAATCAACAATGCATACAGAATCTTTTGACCACACTGTCAGATCAGCTGGATGCACCACCGCGGACCACCCCTGAATGAGTGGAGGGGAGCAGGACTTAAAGCTTCTCCTGGCTAATATCCGAACGAACGAACGAATGTCCTGCAAGTGAAATGGACGCAATGGCACTCAGGCTGGACAAGCAACAGGAAACCAGAGACTTCTGTGCCCACACAGAGGAAACTGCTCCACAAAATCCCGGATCAAGGTGTTGCACCTGAAGTGCAGACCAGTTTGAAGCTAACAGGATGCAACGTGCAAGACTCTGGCAAGATGAGGGAAGGAAGTTTACACTGATAATGCTCCGTGCTCAAATGCAGTCGATGTTTGCCAAAAGTTTCTTCACAAAACTTTTAAAGTGAGGATGTCGACCACATTATCATCACCATCTTGTTGCTGCTTTTGACATTCAACCCGATGCAAATTCGAAAAATGCACTACAGAATTATTACATGATAATAAATTACCTTGATATCTTGATGCGTTCATCACTGCGTCTGTATTTCTGCACACTGTCTCCCTTCTCCCATCAGGTGTTTCTTTGTCTGAGTTAATGACCGAAAAAAGCCACAGCCCAGTTTTTCCTGGGCAGCTGCACCTGGCAGGTCAGCGAAGCGATATTGTTTGAAGAGATATTGTTCCAACCTGAGCAGAGGGCTTGATGGGCTGTTTATATAAACTCTCAGCAGTAGCTGCTGGTTTTGCACGCCAACAAATTCTCTTCTGCTCTCTGATTCCCCGCCGGGACGCCAGCTGTTCCCGCATCTTGCCCCCTTCTCCTTCCTTCACGTTTAGTTTTTCTATTCGCTGTTTGGCTGATCTGTGTATTTGTGCGTGTGGCAGGCTCGAAGTTGTGTGTTCATCCAGGTTTTTAACGTCTTTGTCCTGCTACATGCCGTGCCTCTCTAGCCAGCCCCTGTGTATCCACTCACTGCTGTGTGTTGTGGTTCAATGTTTTCTCCTGCTCCTCATTTAAATGTTAAACCGCCTCCTGGTGGGAGCCATTTGTCATTGGGAGGCATGAATACATTATCAAAGCCCCAGTCATCTGAAACACGGCGCCTTGCACACACTTTCTCACACACATGCAGTCTTTGGCGTCTGCTGCCACCGAACCTCCTAATAAAAACTCCTGAAAGATCCGTACAGTGTTTGCTTTGAACATGTGGACGTACGGAGGAGAGACGTCCATTTGGACACATAAATGTGCGTCCATCTGTATCCCAGTGAGTCAACCTTCACCCGGGCAAAGAGAGCTTTGTTAATTACAAGAATATTAAGTATTACGTACACATACACACAATAAGACTGAACAGTGTGATAAGTCTCAGCATTCATCACAGTCAGATCACATCCCCTCTGGTTTAAATCAAAAGCAGGAGGCAAAGCCGGAGCAGGGATGCTGAATTCTAATGGGTCACAGAACAAAACTCTTTGGTGCTCAGATGGATGTAAAATTAAATAGGACCATGCATATGTGTGCATGTGTGTGTGTGTGTGTGTTTGCAGTATGTGTGTATCTATCCATCTCTCTGTGACAGGTCCACATAATAGGTTCATCATCTCTTCTCTCAAAAGAGGGAAAAAGACTGACAGTGGTAGCCAGCTGTCAGCAGAGATGTATGTGTGTTTGTATGTGTGTGTGTGCACCTTTGTGTGTCTCTACATGTGTCCATCTTCACGACGACTGCCGCTGTGCTGCCTCATTGCCATGCTAAGTGCTGGGAACCAGTGTGCCGCTCGTTGCCGTAATGGGCTGAGTAATTTCCCTGTTTCAGGCCAGCCCAGATACAATGGCTTCACTGCTTAGTGTCTGTCATGTCACCAGCGCACAGTGAGGCAGCCTGGCAGGCTAAATACAGATAGATAGACTCATGTTGTGTCTTTAGCCAGCTGTGATCAGTCCGCTGCCTCAAACTACAGCAGTGAAATAATAAAGCATGATGAGCCAGTTTGTCAGCCCAGTGCGCTCAAATCCTCAGGCCAAGAATAGAATACAATAGAGTAGAATAGAGCACAATGGAAGATGAATGTCAATGTTTATGGATGGTTCTCCAGCTCCAGCTTTTAAATATATAATAAAACCAACCAACCTCCACTAAACCCTGATTTAGTTATTGATGAATCAACGTTTGATTAATAGGGGATTTGGGACTGAGCTGTTAGAAGATAGAGGCATAGTGAATGCTAGAAATCAGCCGTGACTGCCCTCTATAACTTTCCAAAGAATCCATTATACCAGAGGCAAGAGAGCAAGAGCTAAAGAGCAGACTGTGTCTAATAGATGGTAAATATAGTAACGGCAGGCTCGGTGTCAATGGGACAAAAAGAGAAACGTGGAAGAAGATGAGAGCTCAAGTGACAGTGTAGGGAAAGAAGCGAAAGGTGAACATTTAAAATACGACAGGACAAAGAAATGAAGTGAAATGTTTTGGGAGTTTTTAAATGGTCATGGAACTGTCATAATACTGTTTAATACTGAATGCATCTGTATGATCTATGTTAGCAAACAAAACTAACCAAGGGAGGATCTGCGATTTCTATAGTTATTCTTAATGGCTGCCGCTGGGTCGGACCCCCCTTGAAATCTAAATAAACAAGCCTGTGTTTGCATTTTCCAACGCAAAGTTACAATGAGAGGTATGTACGGCAGTTAAAAGGAAGCATGAGATTTTTATTTTGATAATTTTATGTTATATTTCCTGGTTATGACAGAGGGAATACTACTGATTTTGTCCAACAAAACATGAGCTTTAAATAAAAGAATTATGCCGAGATAAGTATTTTTGTCTGTTACCACAGTCACTGTGTCAGATTAGGTGATTATAGTTATAAATTCTTGCTTGACACTTGACAGACTACACATTTGTGTCTGACCAATCATGGCGCAAAGAAAGGAGGTGCTGGGAAGTGACTTCTGGGAGCAAAAAATGTAAACAACTAACAACAGCGAGTGTGTATGACACGGACTGTCCTAAGTTTGGAAAGGCCTCAGAAGAGAGAAAAAAACAACCCTGTGACCTTTCTGCCTCACAGCTCTACCGCAAACAGAAAACTTAACAACTTACAACAACACTAGCAGGCATGATGGGAAATGTGACCTCCAATACTCTCAGCACTGCCTGTAGCACTTGTAGCAGCGTACGAATCATAGCAGAGCAGACAATGGTGAGGAGTACAAGTGGTGTCCTCATGGTAAGTTGCTAACTAGTGTGTGAAAAAGATTGCTGGAGCATTAATAAACAACGACCACCTCATTTTCCCTTTTCAGTGTAGCTCTTATATCACCCTGTCCCTGACTGCTTCTTGTGTTAGCAAGGTAGCTCGCCAACTATAATTTGTCAGCACAGCCAGTAACAGCAGAATTAAAGGCGTGAGGTATGAAACCTCGCTCTGATCCACTCCTGTTTGCCCTCTTAAAGTTACTGCATTATGCTGTTAATACAAACTTAACCGTTTCTGTATCCATTTCAGATTAAAAGCCCTCAGTGGACAGAAACCTTTAAGTTCTTAAGATGGCTTTTATTGTGAAACATTTGCAGGTGTTTGGCTCAATATCAAATCGTTTTGACAATTTTTACAGAGACCTAACCGTACTGTCTTCTGTGATACACTACACGGGATAAAATGATCAATTGTTGCGCCTCACACCCTACATCTGTTGGGTGAAGCTATTATTCAGCTGATATCATGTCTGAACTTGGCATATAAAGATTGAGGATTTGTGAGACATCATTTGGCCAAAACAGGGTCACATGAGTCCTGGAAGTGTTCACTTGCCCCCTGCTCATCTTAAGGTTGTTTTCACTGCATCTATATATCTGTCTCTTGTCAGACAGCCACAGAGGCAAGTAGGTTAACTACCCTGATGAAATGTGTTCTTGCCCGACCAATCAATTATGACCCTGCGTAGCAGTAGGCTGGGGTGACGCCAGCGTGAGAGAAGGATGCAGGGTAGGGAATCACGGCATCTTGACCCAGGGTAATGGCAGTGTAATGGGATATGCTCTGGAAAGCGCAGAGGATCACAGCTCGACGCTGTCTCGCCTTCTGTTGCCTCCCCTGTCTTGCCACACTGCCTCATTAACCTCAAATACACACTGTGTCTTTCTCACTTTCGCACCACCTCCTCAACCTCCATCTCTCTCTTCCTGTCCCTCTCTGACTGCCTCTGTCTTTCAGTTCTTGACTTGTTGTAGCGGAACCTCTCGGGGAAGTCGCCACCTTGTAAACAGGCTCGCGTTAACGTCTGTGATTAAAGAATACCTTTGTTCAGCTTTGCCAGGGAAGAAAAGTCTCTTTCTGCTGTTGGCTGTTATCAGACCCTGCCTCTCTTGTGTCCTTGGAATACTGATTCATCCGCAGATCAGAAGTTATCGCTGCGCCTGGCACACTAAAACAAACACGCCTCTGCCCACTCAGCAAAAGAGCCTGTCTGAGTGCACTGGTACCAGGGTACTTATTTTGTAAAAAAAAAAAAAAATACTGAAACTACTGCTTCTGTGGAAAGTGAGTATATTCAATATGATTAAAATTTAAAAAGTGCCCCATCTCCTCACCAAGCACATCTCTATCAGGATTTTCCAGGAGGGCTTCCTCTGTGTAGATATGAACAGCTTTGGGTGTAGATTTAATGACAGGGATCCAAATGAAATGAGATGAGTGGGTAGTGGAGATGGAGCGCGATAGATAATGAAAGATGAAGTCAGATGATGGAATCAGGCAAACATGATGGAGGATTTCTCACAGTTTATGTAGAAAGCATGTCATTAGACCAACATAGGAAATCTGTCAGAGGCTTAGTTCCTGATGAAGAGTTGAAGGCACCATCTGTGTATGTTATTGTGTATGTGTGTGTGTGTGTGTGTGTGTGATGTGTGTGTGTGTGTGTGTTTACCTATCTGGGCTGTGTGGTGGTAGCAGTGGGAGTGTGGTGTGCAGAGCAGGAGGGTGTTTTAATTACACAGCCTCACAGTTTCTAAGATACAGAGGCCACAATTAACACCTTTTGTGTTAGAATCTGCGCAGAACGCCACATAGACACGCATAGATAGGACGTAAGTATAATTGTAACTTCAGGAAGTTTGTTGACTTGGAAGCGGACCCAATTTTCACCTGGTAGTAACGTGATGCGGATCTGAAAATATAATCAGAATGACAGCTGATCCACGGGCCGTTGCATTTACACCTGGTATTGTTAAGCTTCCTTGTTAGCTTCATTATGCCCGCATTGTGATCAGACTTCAATAAAGAATAGGGCTGACTCATTTTGAAAAAGTCTAAGTCTAAATCTAAGTATGACTGATATTGCAATTGCAGTATAACTTGTGATATGAGAGGGAATTATAATTTTTACGTCATCATTCTCATTTTCATTGAAAAACATGTAAAAGGGATAATTTACCCAAAAATGAAAATTCAGTCATTATCTACTCAGAAGATTGGGTTTAGTTTTTTCAGTCCACAAATCACTGCTGGAGTTTCACAGGAAAAACAGCATTACAGAATCTCCCAAACAATTTAAGCCAATAGTGAAAAGTTTTCAAGCATAAAAAAAAACAGGTGAACTATCACTTTAAAATGATCATGGGGTGATGTTTTTGCAGGGATCTGTACCAAACAAAGCTGAGCATGATTATGTAGGTCAGGACATCTTTGCAAGCATGACAATATTTAGACGTAACTGGTATGAGTGGCAAAATATCCTGCAGCATTAGGGGAAACAACAAAACCGGGAATAAAACGAGCAAATGCAAAAGCAAGCTTAAATTAAAGGCAGCTGGACTCAACAGTGATCTTTGCAATTTTCCAAAGAAACAGTGGTTTATGGACATTTTTTGGCTAAATTGAAGTGGCACAGACACCGAAGGATTAGGATTTAGGGCTGTACCCTTACCCTGTTTTTTGCTGTGGTATTTGAATGGCAAAATTAGTATTTGACTATTCACCTTGGTGTTGCTCGAGTGTTTTGTCGGTCTGTGTCAAGCTTGCACTAGAGTTGCTGCTAGGCGGGGTCACCTTTTTGTGTGCCCACCTGCTGCTCCCTGTCTGACAGAGCTGCCTCAGACTCATTTCTCAGAACATCTCTCTCACCCACAGCAACAAACAAACCCCCTCGCCTCTAAAAATGTGTTTTCTCAGTTCCTCTTTCTTTGCATCTTTTTCTTGCATTGCTCCTCACATCTCCAGTGGGAGGGACTAAGATGCAAATAGATGGAAAAGACAGAAACATGGGGCAAACGTGAATGCAATTAAGGGAATTGGGTTAATCCCAGTGTCACTTATCATAGCAGCAAACAGCACAGCTGTACTAATAACATTAATGAAGGCTCTGTTCCATTCAGTTGTCCCACTAAGCTGTGATAGTCTAACAGGTATAATATGTGCAACACCAGGATCCTGACACCAAAGCAGCTAAATGGAATCCAGCCGTCATTAATTTTTATTATTTACACCTGTGCTTTTCTACTGTGACGTGTCAAACTGTCTTCTGTGAACAAGGCCCACAGACACTCTGGGAATGAGGAGCAGGTGTGTAGGCAGGGAGGAAAACAGGTGTCTGTACAGGGTCTTTAATCATTGTTGAATGTGTGATTCATCTTGGTGCATTGCTGGTTGTAAAGTCCTTACAAAGCAAACTACAGAAAAAAATATCAGTAAAACAAGTAAACAGTTTAAAAGGAGCTTTTTATAATTAGCGATTGACCCAGCAGGCCATTAGATCTTGCTCAAGTGCTGTGAATAGTGTGAGTTTAACAAACTTTCTAATTAAAGTTGTTCCACTTGGATTTTTTCATGTTGATCCGACACCTTATCACAATAAAAATCCTGTAGCAGGCTCTGGGTGCAGACCAAAACAAGAAATCCCCCAAGGAAGGAAGAATTTTGGTGTTTAATTAGTACAAAAAGAGCGTGCTTGTGTAAGCCTACTTTAAGCCGTATCAATACCATCCCCCCTCCTCCCATCACTCGGTATAATAGCCAACAACTGATAACCCAAACTCTATTCTGAAAGTAATTTGCCAGACTAGCAGCGAAGCACCTGTCCCCTGCACCGCTTCTCTCCCCGAAGTCATCTCTCTTAATGACTTGTGCCTATTGTAATTGGCTCTGGCTGGTTTCATTTACAGTTCTGATCAGCCAATCAGATTAGCAGGGGTGTCATGTGATAGTGTTTGCCGAAGCCCTGAGGAGACTGATGAGTGATGGGACAGAATGAAGTGGGTTATCTGAAGGGAGTTTTAACAAGGTCTGGGACTTAAATAGTGGCAAGACGGATAGAGAGGAACTGGAAAATACAAAACCAGATGGGATAATGTATCCTTCAGTATAACAGTGAGGGCGCAGAATGGTAGATTTAGCTCCTCTTTCCATGAAATGCATTTACCACAG
>JAJHUR010088843.1:0-12540 GCA_027495735.1 Lutjanus campechanus | reverse complement strand
TTAGTCCATATGTGTAACATTATATTGCTCTTATGTCTGCCCGGTACTTTTGCGCCTCATGGTTGTTGTCATATGTTGAACCTCTCTGCAAACCACATGTTGAACCATAAAATAAATGGAAAATCTTATTTTCTTTCACAAATCTAGATTTTATCATTTTGCTTGGGGAGTCACGTGTATTGAGAAATTAAAGTACTTTTCACAATTACTGACAGACACTGCTATTAAGAGCACAACATCTGATGTCTTTATTTTGCTGACAAAAATCTGCAAAACCTCTTTTGGTCTGAAAGTTTGTGAATACAGCTATTTTCACATTTTGAGGAAAATTGGACATAAGTTATTGGAATTGTGTTGAAATATATTGTAAATGTACCACATCAACATATATGTGCCTAAGCACATAGAAACCATTACGATGTCTCTGTGTGTGTCACACCATCTTATTTCATGGGTTATCGGCACACTCTAAAGGGAAATTATTTGCTCTCTTCATTCCTCCTTGTTACACACTTAGTAGAAAATTCACAGTCTTTCAAGTTTTCCAACCTGTTATTTTTGTGTTGTATCACTTTGATAGCTCATTTTTTAATCTCCCTTAAGTATGGGTTCAGTAAGTAAACTGCCAACATCACATTCATTTATCACCGTCAACAGCTAAGGTCTATTTATTTGGATATATTGACGCTTCTGTCTCACAGCACAAATTTCAGAGGTTTTGTGGTTTTCCTTAAGATTTAGTTTTATGTCGTCTGCTGTGGATGAGAAATTTTAACTGACCCTATACTGTAGGTTCACTGGAGCTAATTCAAACTCAAGATAAAATAATGAAAAATGTGCACCTCAGTCTGAAAAGAATTTCTAACATTTTGGATTTAGAAATATATCTTTTGATGTGAGCGGATAAAAATGTGTGACTGTTATGTATTGTGTCGGTCTGGCAGGTACAGCTTGACTTTTTCTGTAATAATAATTTTCAGATGTACTTTCCTAATGTTCCACTGGGCATTGTGAATGAGTCAGAATGAAATACAATAACATTTCCATTCTTGCACACACCTTGCAGCATTCCCAACATTCCCAGTAACGTAAGGTTCAAGAAGCGATTGTCAGTATTTGTAGTGCGTGCAGTGGTATCTGGGTAAAACTGTATGATGGCTGAGGTGTACCCACACTTTGCTCCACCCTTTGAGATTATGATGACAAACGAGTGTAACACTTGCTTATGTCGACTGTATGTCATGAGAGAGTACAGTGAGCCAGCCACAGCCAGCGGCTCACAGCAGACCAAACCCGGAGGGAGTACAGTGTTCTGGTGCCCAGGGAAAACAAAGTCTCAGGCCAGGATTTAGGGTGTTGCCTGGCTCCTCTGTCAACTGCATTTAACATGACAGAACACAACTCTGACTCAGACCACATAGATAGAAACCTTCTGACTATGTCAGGGGAAAAAGTGATATGTCAGTTGTTTCATTGTGGCATATTCTGTATGACTGCCACGCATGCAAAGGAGGAAAAGCCATATAAGTTGTTTCAAAAATACGGACAGAATTTCAAGAAAGTCATTGTTGAACACCACCAACATGACAAAAAAATTGAATGAGAGAATATATTGTATGTATTTTTTATGAACAGTATACATTGACGTTCACTAGAATGGGATAAGAATAGTACAAGAATAAAAATGTTTACTGTTGTGGTGAGCCATGTTGATTTCATCTGTGCACATATGCTGAAAAGTGCACTTTTCTCTGTATCCTAAAGACTTTTATCTGCGTATGCGCACACACACACACACACACACACACACACAGATATACTTAACTGGCCATTCTGCATAATGAGTACTTTTATTTTTGGTATTTTACTTAACCGACATTTTCAATGCAGATGCAGATGATTTTCATATATCTATAAGACTTTCCATCTTTGTTTTACAAAAAAGTAACTTGAAAGGAAAATACTTTATTTGAAGGGCATCATTAGATACAATCTAGCAATGAATACAACTAAATAAGGTGGGACATCCCAGTGTCAGGCCATGTCTTCCCCTCACTGTTGCGTCTCAGTCTGATGTATATTTATATTTTTGATTATATATTTCAGAGCACAGTGTGATATTTCTTAAATTAGCGTCTTCATTAAAAGGTGTCTTGTTTCTTCCATTAGATGCTGTCATGGTGGCGGTGCTGTAATCTGTCTGATGTAAATCCTCTCTGCTTTGTGGTGGCTCTGAGTAAGGAACTCCGCAGGGCTTATACGCATGCCTGCCAGCCATATCCTGCACACATTCACACATCCTGATGCACACACGCAAACGCAGGCGGGCAAAGGCGCACATTTATACGCGGCACACAAACCCGTACACACCGAGCACACATATACATACATACACTGACACTGTATGCATATGCTCACAGAGAGAAAGAGGGAGCGAGGCTTGTCATCCACCTGTCAGGAGCAGTAATCATTTCAAAGTGTTTCTCTCGGTGGCCTGTGCCACACGCCCTCCATGTTGAACACCGGAGAATAATCATTTAAATGTCTCCCAATCAGCCCTTTTGCCATCTTCAATTACACCTTTCCACCCTTACATTTGTATAATTTTCTAATCTAGCCGAGGCGTGGAGCTGTCAAATGTGCCAGAGAAAGCAGCAAAGCGCCGCCAAAGACTGACAGATGGATCTACCAAGATGGAGAGGCATGTCTCTGGATCTTCCATATGCCCTGGCACTGCTGGTGGATTATGGTCACATCCGGCTGGATTTTCACTGTCATTACTGAAAGTACTAATGGTTGTTTTCTGTCTCCTGATAACCACGTATTTCTTTATACAATAAAAGCAAAGCTCACTCTTTGAAATAAGGGTTCCAGCAGGGTTCATTCTGAAGGGCTGAGGTTCTACCCAGAACCATTTGCTTCTTAAGTGCCCTTTTTCTGAAGAAAGTGTTTGTCAAAGGTTTTTTGTAAGACTTAGGGTTTAAGAACGCTTTTCATCAAGAGAACATATTTTGGAAAAAAAAAAAGAGTTCTTGAAAGACTGTTGAAATCCTTGAAGAATTCTTTTTTTTTGTGAAGGTTTTCTTTTGTGCCATAAAAGGTTCTTAGTAGAACCCCCTTGATGGGTTCTAGATAAAACCCTTGGAATATAAAAGGGTTCTCAGTAGAACCCCTCAGGTGGGTTTCTAGATAAAACCTCTGGAATATAAAAGAATTCTCTGTAGGCCCCCTGTGTGGGTTCAAAACCCTTGGAATATAAAAGGGTTCTTGTTAGAACCCCCTGGGTGGGTTGTAAATAAAACCCTTGGAATATAAAAAGGTTCTCAGTAGAACCCCCTGGATGGAACCCCCAGAAAGGATTCTGGGTGCAAGCCCTTGGTGGTTAAACCCTTGGAATGTAAAAAGGTGTAGAATCTCCTGACTTGGTACATAAAAAGTTTCTCGCAGAATCCTCTGTGTTCTTGGTAGTACCCGTAGAAGGTGGGTTGGTTCTGGATAGAACCTCTAGACAGGGTTCTGGGTGGAACCAATACACCATAGAAGGCTTCCCTGTAGAATCTCTCATAGGAGGTTTTCACAGGTGGTCCTGGTATAACCCTTTATGTTGGTTATAGTTTGAACTTTTATATCTAAGAGTGCAGAAACACAAGGAACACGGCTGAGGATGAGAAATAGTGCTTTCAGAAAAAGTGACAGAACAGAAAACGATAATTTCTGACTAAGTTTATCGCTGGTTAAACATCACACATTTTGACTAGTTATTCCACCTTAAGTACTACAGAGTGATAACTTGTGCTTGCAGTCCCTCTGATTCTACTCAGTATTGATTTTCTGTCATTTCACAGATCCAGAACTTACTACCTTTGTGTGGAGGCACTAAGGGGTAAAAGCATTTTGAAAGGGCAGCTCTTGGTTGAGTTTAGTTTCTGGTAGTGCTGTTCTGAGTAGATGGATGTGGAGTGCCAGTATAACCCTGAGTCGTCACCCATTACTGTGTTTTAGGTTAAAGTGCCCAACTGCCCACCACCACTCTCCCAACTGGGAAAAAGCACCTATGGTGAAAGGACAGTGAATGGTGGAGGGCACCGCCTGCGTTCCCTCTTTTTCTTCCTTTATTTCTGGAACTAAACTTAATTTAAAAATAAACTGCAAGAAGGGATATTTTCTCATATTCCCTGCTATTTAAATCATTCTTCCCACTTTACAATAAAACTGTCATTATAAATGATCTAGAAATGGATAATAATTAGGTTAATAATCAAGTTGTAAACACTTTATAAACCATTAATAAGCTATTGCGACACAAAATACATTTTCCCTCTTACCTGTAGTGCTTTTTATCCATCCAGATAGTTTTGGTGTGAGTTGCCAATATAAGAGGACTAAATGGATTGTGGTGCTCAAAGTAAACAAATAAATAAATGAAAATTTAAAAAGGGAAAAATTCAAAAAATCAAAAATCATGACCAAGTCACTCAATAATCCTCAAATAATCCTCAGACCCTGTTGTGAACAGTTTCATACAGGAACTATTTTCTTTCTAGTAGAAAGAATGTCGGGGTGTTTTTATATTTGTCTTTTTTTGGCAGTTTCAGCACCACAAGCTGAGTGCTACTCAGTCCCATTGTATTCAAGAGAACAATAGACAAAGCTCTAGAGTTAAGAAGGACCAAATGTAGTTTTAGTTTTGGTGTGAACTGTCCCTTTAAACCTTCAATCTCATTTCTTAGCTTACTTTGTCTTCTTCATCAGTAGCATTTATACCAGTCAGCTTCATCGCATATTTCAGTTACTAGCATTTAAGCACCATAAGCAGATTTTAATAGTCAAAAAGTGGCAAATCAAACTAACATATAAACACAGTCAAAAATTTAACTTAAAAAATTAGTGACTGGGCAGCCTTACAACTTGAAGTTGAAGTTGAATGAATTTGAAATAGCAGGTTGAGGTTATGACTCAAAACAAATAATCGTCACTGTAAAAAAAAAAAGGAGAGAGAGAAAACTCAAGGCACCTGCTACACTAGATTTTTGAGTTTTGAATCAAACTCAAACTCTTAAGTTTTGAAATAATCATATCAAACTTTGGCAGACCTCTAACCTTCTGTTAATTTACTTCTCTTCTTTAGATAAACTCAAATCTTTGAGTTTTAGTTTTTTAGTTTTTACATTTTCAGCATCATTTTACTCTTTACAATAAAGCTCCCTTTTGCAGTTATAAATGTTATTAACTCATTAGTGAGATTAACTAGTAGTAAGCAGTAAATGGATCTTGCCAAATAGTGAGTCCACATATGAAGACTGTGTAATAACTTGTTTATAATCCATTAATCATTCATGATTTATAAAGTGTTTACACCCTAATTAATTATCATAAACCATTCATCAATAATTAATGTGTTATTGCAAAGTGGTACCAAATTATTAAATATTCACAGCAGCTAGTCTCTTTAATATTTACCTGCAAAAAGTCAGACTTTCAGACGCATCATTAAGAGGAATGAAAATGTAATCAGTGTGATTGCCTGGCAATGACAATGTAAATAACATTTTAAATGCTTCTTCAAGGACAAAAATAAGAGATCAGTGGCAATCACTGCCACAGTAATTTTCAAAGATTGGTCAAACACGCACACACTCACTCACACACACACACACACACACACACACGCATGCACAGACTGATTAGTTAGTGCAGCTTTGTTATGAACAAATGTGATGCTTCAGTTCTGCTGGCAAATCAGACAGCTTTGGCTTGTGGTTTCAGACTCATTAGAATAGATCTAAGAGATCTGTTAAAATGGAACATGTGTCCTTGGTTTTGACTCAAATACCTGATCCAATCCATCAGCTCTCGGAGCGAGTTGGAGCCAAGGCCTGCTCATCAAGACACATTCATCTGCTCGAAAAGTGCAAATAGAGAAATATACAAAAGATTTTATTCCAGTGGGGGGAAAGTCAACATTTTCTGTAACGCGCGCATAAAAACTGAATTAATTGTGAGAAATTGCATTTCTATGACTCGAAATTTATTTTGAGTGATTAATCAGCTTTTGAGGCAGGGTGTCATTTTTCATAATACTCACCATTTGGCTGATGTGCCCTCCATAGTAAACATCACAGATCACAGCTACAGCAATTTACGACTTAAACTTAATATCTGCCTCTTGTAAACATGTTTTTTCTTCTTTTATTCAGTGTATCCTTCTGAAAGTGGAGGACATCCACTGATATTCTCATGTCTTTCATTTCCTTCCTCTGGAACAGTCTTTGGCTGCAGCTTTACAACACAGATGTGACAATTTAAAAAGGCAAATGCGTGGTCTCCCCCATCAGAAAACAGCCCTTCTTTTGTAACCATCTGTTTAGAGGAGTTTAAACCAGTGCTCCATGTTATATTTAGTGTCATTCTTCATTTCTCACAGGCAGTTTTGATATTGCTGAGTGACAAGTGTAATTTCGCCAAGGTCTGTGTTTTGGTTAAAAAGTAAACAAAACAACGGAGGACATCTTTACCTTTGGCTCAGAATAAAAGGCTGAATAGGAATGAATAAATGGAAATAGTAATTTGTTAACAATACAAATTCTCAACAGCTACATAAAGATGCAGCTACGGCCTACAAAAGACAGACAGAGCGAGACAAACACTGCCTGAGGGCATTTTTTCACAGAGCGTCATTGATCTCATCCTCATCAAAACTTCAATTTTTTCTCACAGTACTGCCTGTCCTCACATCCTGTACACACACACACTGTAAAAAAAAAAAAAGTATTTAATTTGTAGTTAATGTAATGTAATGTTCTGAATGAGTCCCATTCAGATTTCTGCTAGTCTATTTTTGTGGATTATAACAACTTGAAATTACATCCCGCGCCTTTAACCTGCTAATCTTTATTCAGCACCAGTAAGGTTATTATGCATCTGACATCATGATGTCCGTGTCTTTTCCAGACTTTTCCCCCTGCAGGTGAGCTGCCATTTTTACCCAGTGACTCGGAAAGAAGGTCAAGTTTAATGAAAGATAAAATTATATTTTGTGTTCAAATAATGCGTTATCCTAGATGTGAAATGGTCCACTTAAATTGGCTAAACTGTGTTGTTCCAGTTTTTGTAAACTCACTGAATGAAACGGCTATTGTTAAGTCATGCTTACATCAGCAAATATAAACTATACTACTATTCACTCTTAGAAATAAAGGTGTTAACTAAAGGGTTCTTCAGCTCATCCTGATAATACAACTCTTTTTGGTTGCTGGTAGAACCTTCTTCTAAAGGTTCCACATGGGCTCCTTTCACAGAGTTTTACTTAGAACCCAACATAAAGGGTTATAGCTAGAACCATCGGTGAAAGGTTTCACTCAGAGCCCCCCACAAGAGGTTCTACAGAGAACGCCTCTATGGTGTAATGGTCGCAGCCAGAATCCTCTCTGGGGGTTCCATCCAGCGGGTTCTACTGAGAACCTTTTTATATTCCAAGGGTTTTATTTACAACCCACACAGGGAGTTCTTGCAAGGACCCTTTTATATTCCAATTGTTTTGTCGAGAACCCACACAGGGGGGTTCTACTGAAAACCCTTTTATATTACAAGGGTTGTATCTAGAAGACACCCAGAAGGGTTCTACTGAGCACCCTTTTACATTTCAAGGGGTTTATCTAGAACCCACCCAGGTGGTTCCACCAAGAACACTTTACGATAATAGCGCAAAGATCCCTAGAGGATTTTTGAAATCCTTGAAGAACTCTTTCTTCCAAAAAGCGCTCTTTACATGACAAACCCTTTCTTCAAAAGAAGCCAGTGGTTCTGTAGAAACTCAGCCCTTTTGGAACCCTTGTTTCTCAGAGTGTTAGGTTATTGATGAGCAGTATTTTACTTAATGGAAAAGCAAATAATTCAGTTGGAAAATTGGAAACTTTTAAGTTGACCTGCCTTAAGTTTGGGCTGCAATAATGCAAACAGTCGATCTGAAAGCATTCAGATGATTCATTTTGTTTAGACAACTTGTTAACTTCATTTGAAAAAACTTAATTCATTTGTTTCTTCTCTTTTTTCACTGCCTGCTGTCTTGGGTTATCTGATAAACATTTCATCCTGTCATGAGGCTTCCATGTTGAACAGCTCTCTGTTTGAAGACAAGTGTAGCTGTTCAGATTTTCCCAACTGGACTTCTGACAGACACTTAGACAAACAGAAATGCAACACCTCTGCATCAGATTCCTCACCACGGCTGAAGGAGGGAGTGAAAGAGTGAGGGAGAGGGAAGGAAAACAGACGTGGTGTATGTACTAATACACATGTGTACATTTATATATATAAACTAATAAGATAATGTTGCTACCTGTCTATTCAGCACACAGAATCAGTGCACTGATGAACATTCTGTTCCCACAGTGTTCAGAACAGCCTCTGACTGGCTCTGAATAAGAGTCATCTGTCAACACTATTTTCAGACTCACTCTCCGGCGAGTATCAAAACTAAACTGGGCTTTCCTCTCACAAACCAGGAGAGAAAGTCGACACAGATCACACAATATAATCTTTATGTTTAAAGACAGCTGTTCTAAATCCTAAATTGAAAGTCGGAATCAAATGCACCATGAACACGAGCGCGCAGAAATGTGTGAAGTAATCCAGTGGAGCTGTTTTATGTGTTAAGGCGTAGCAAGGCACTTTTATGCTTTTCCAATAATGCAAAATGACACTAAAACAGCAAAACCAATGTTTAACACTGACATGTGGAGGCTGAATATTGTTCTTTACATGAATTTTATATCGCAGGGTAGTCACAGTGACTCATCGAGCAACTCGCTCTCCCGCTGTTCAGCACAAAACCTGTCAAGTGAGTGTTTTTAATCCATATATTCCTAAACTTAAACTGCAATTCAACTCGGTGGCAAAATAATGTTCTATTTCCCCACACAGGCAGCAAAGTTAAATGATTTTTTTTTTTAAACATAGCTGTTGGCTTGTAGCAGACAGTTGCTCTGCCCGCTTCCACTCCTTCATTCAGATTTTGAGAAGAGATGTTGAAAAATGTCAAAATATTTAAAATACATCTTTGAGTAGTTTGTCCATTGAGGTTGTGCATAACGAGTGTACCAGAAAGGAGATTTTATTCTTTTTTTCCAGGTGAAATTTAGTTTAGTTTCGCAACCATGGGGAAGTGCAGCATTTGGCTGGATAATGGAACCTTTTTGCACAACCTGGTTCACCATCCTTCTATTACAGATTTTCTTGATAAGTCATGTTTTTTTTTTTGTTTGTTTGTTTAATTTTTGAGGAACTCTTAAGAAACTTGCACCCCCATGTCTCCATGTACGTACCTCTGTGACATCTAAACTGTTGTACGCCTCTCTTCTGTCTTAACCTCTGCACCGCTAGCCGTCTCTTCTCAGTGTAACATCTTTTTTTCAAATTCATTCAACATATCCATTCATTTGTAAGCCCCTCTGAGGGTTTTTTGCGTATCTGCATCATACTTCATGATGTTTATGTATATATTAAGTTGTGTCTTTTGTATATGTGCGAACAAATGAAAATCAAAAACAATCACTAAGGTTTAACCGTGCATCTGTGGCAAAGACTATTGCACAATCACTGTTAAAATGTGCTGTATCTACTATAACATGGATTATATCTTATAGAAATGTGACAACACAAAACAAATACAATAGATGAGCCACAAGCACTACCTTGATGAAGACTGTAATATATGCATATATTTCTTTGTGAGAATGGGTAAGAGTTAAGAGTTAATACATTTTATATTTGCATCTTGAATCATAGTTGCATCATTTAACTATATGGTATTTTTAGAAAAAAAACAGGTTCCTAAACAAAGTTCAAATTATATTGAGGATGAGGATAATGATGCTTCATTTTTCATTTGAGAGCATGTTAAACATGAACGAAATGAGGAACTCAGATCCCATGTAGTCTGTAGTTTAAAAAATAATCACAAGAAAAGGAAACACACAAAAATAAAAACACAATAAAGAGTAAAAGTATAAAAAGATTTGCGCTGATTAAGGTGGCCAGTGCCCAGATGAATAGCACAATAAATAAGTAACCTGACTTCAAAATATTTTTCACAGAATTCGGTCCCTTCAGAGAGTCGCAACGTTGCGTTTGCAACAATGAACGCAAATTCAACAAAGGGTAAACTTTTCCACAAATTTGACCAGTCATCATGCTCTGGGAGTTCCACTAAACCATAACAGTCCCCCCACATAAACATCACACGTGTGCATCTCAGTTAATCAACTAAGCGTTTTATTATTTATTTGTATTTATTTATTTATTTTTATTTTGTCACTGGTACTGAAAAGAACACATTGTTTTCTCTTTTTTTTTATTGGTATTCATCAATGCTCTGGACACTTTTATATTTTATAATTTTGTGCTTCTTTGTCTAACACCCCCCAGGTTCACTTCTTCATTTACAAATAAAGCACATTTTGTTTTTTATGAATTATACAACAACAACAAAAATCAATTTTTGGCAACTTTTTTGGCAACTTTTATTCACTACCACAATTTCGATGCAAAAAGCACCTAAAAGCGTCATGCTTTTTTTTTTTTTTAAATAAAAGCTGCTGTAAAATCAGGCCTTTTAGGTCACAACAATCCCCCCAAAAAGGGCTGCAAAATCCCAACGGGACTGCAAATTATTACATAGTTACATCACAATATGCACAATATCATGAAACGTGGGGAGGAAAGAAGTGAATTACTCTTTGTAACCTGCACCCACTGTTATTGATCCACTGGTCCTTGGCTCACACGTTAAAAGACAGAAGAGCTCACAAAAGGAGCCACAGTGAGCTGCTGTGAACACAATTCCTCTATATGATGGCTGATGGAGCACAGATACACATCAGTGATTCTCGAGTGTACTCAGTCACTGCTGACTAAAACTAAGAGGCTAATAAGAAATGTCTATGCAAAACATGCGCTGAACACATGAGGCATACTCTAACACATTACTGTGTGATCATTTTAATGTGATGCACTGTGCACATGTAATTATAACTCGCCATCAAATCATCCATCTTCTCCTACTGACACCAACCTGTTTGTTTTTATTTTTTTAAAACCACAAAGTTTTAAAGCTCCACCTCTGTTTTGGCTCCTTTTTTTTTTTTTTACCTCTTTTTCCAGAAATCTTGGATATTTTGATCATTTTTAAACTAATGTGGGAATTCATGTCTTAGCACAGTTATGAATAAGAATTATAAAACTGAAAAATGTTAACTATAGAGTAAATAAAAGCAGAGCTCTGTGCATGCACAGCTTATATAAAAGCAATATCACAAAACAAAACCTCCTGCACACAAAAAAAAGCGCACAAACAAATTAACACTCTGCACAAATTTAAAGAGCTGAAAGAGCAAAAGACAGGGCAGAAATCATCTGCCAGTAATTGTCTCAGCAAAACTTCCTTCTTGAGCTGAAAAGCGAGGGCTTGGACCTCCGCTGCAGCTGATAAGGCTTTGTGTGGAGTTAGTTATTTTTTGAGGGAGTGGTGCAACCCGACTAAGAGACTTTATTGATTCAAATTAATTAATCCACTTACAGAGGAAGGGGATTCTGTAGCTCGGGAGCGACTTAAATAGTCCACACAAATTAAACTGTAAATTTGTTGCCTTTAATGATATTCCCAAGTAATTGAATTGCAGGAATGCTTCAAAATATGTGGCATTAGCATGCAAAAACCATGTGTTTTAGCAATGGATAACCCAAATAAATTTGATATTAATTAATTTTTGATACGGTTCAAGCCTGTTTAGTGTGATTGTAATTACCATCTCTGCGGTGAAGTAAAAGCATGTGGGTTTAGTGAGGAAGAGCAGATAAAGCTAATACAAATTCATGTTTCAGATGTTAGCAAATAATATACAGAAAAATGTATGTGAAAAGAGGTTTACTTGTGTGTATTTATCACTGAAGTGCATAATTTCAATTTATATAATAAGAATTATCAATGCAACATTGCAAGATGTGTTTTGTTTAATAATTCCACTGCTGTGCACTCAAACTGCACACAAGTATTTGATGTGCTGTTACGTTTTTTGTTTTTTTTTAACTTTTTAAAATATATGTACTGAATTTGGTCTGGCACTAAAGTTGTAGGTGTCCCATATTGCTACTGTTCCTCTTTCTGCCTCTCTAATACTTTTTGACAGCCGTACCACAGCATCCTTGGCTAATCCCAACAGGAAACGCATAGATTAGACATTTTGTACCTGCACAGATGATTTTACATGCACTCCATGACAACTGCCACTACTCATGCCAAAAAAACGCAAAAGTGAAAGAGATAGACATGGTAGAAAAATAAGTACGACATAATTATCCCTTTCTAATTTACCAAGCAAAGTTGGGAGGATAATTGATGCAGCGTTGTTCCTCGCACATCTGTTTTCCGTGACACATGGCACACTGTGTATATACATCTGTGTATGTATGTGTGTGTGTGTGTGTGTGTGTGTGAGTGTGAGTGTTTGGCATGCTTCTGGCTTGAGACAGGTGAGAGTGCCT
>JAJHUR010088840.1:0-34468 GCA_027495735.1 Lutjanus campechanus | reverse complement strand
CTACCACTAACACTCTGAATATCTCACAGATTGTGTCATTAACTTAGAACTGAGGTGGCAAGTGTCATGTATCACTCAGTTTAGAGTTACAGTACACGTCACACTCAGGGTGCCTGTTGTAGCCACATGCAGGATGCAAGTTTAGGTTCAGCTAAGCCAAAATGGTACCTCAGGGTCCAGCATACATAATGGGAAGCATTTCAGTTAATGAGCTCCTTTAGAAATACGCTGAAGAGGGGACCTTGTGTCGCCCTACTGAGGACCACTGAGCAGATGGTCAGTCCCCTGGGCCCAATCTGGACAACCACACCCTCTGAATCTCTACGAATTGCAGGCTGCAGAAATGTTGCCAGTCCACATCTTTTGTTCTAGGACCTGGACAGTGGATTAAACTGAGAAATAGATGATGATTGAAAGTCTAGATTGATAAGTGGTTGCTTTGACTAAATAAGATAATTTCTCACTTCCTTTTTCTCGTTAATTCTTGTCTCACTGTAAACCAAGTGTCTCTTTTATAATATAAGATGTAATCTATAATAAATCTTCTGGTAACCAAGTCATTGATTGTAACATATAATCTGATTTGGAAAAGAAATGCGTTAATGCCTTGTTGTGATTCTGCACGTGTTGGATTTCATCACGAATAGTTCTAACACGTATGTGTCTGTGTTTTTGTCTGTTTGTGTTTGATTACATTTGCAGATTGTACTTGTGCACCTTCACCCTGGCAGTGTCGGGTGGTGCCGTCTTCCTCCTGCCTTTCTCAATCATTAGTAATGAGATCCTCCTCTCCTTCCCCAAAAACTATTACATTCAGTGGCTCAATGGCTCCCTCATTCACGGTCAGTGGATCACACACACAGTTCATGTGTCTTTTCATTAAATTAACTAGTTATTTCCATTTTTTTATTTTCCATTTCTGCTTTTCAGAGAAAGTAGATATCTTCTAACAGGCTTGTAATGACTTTGATTAGAAATCATAATTAACTTTTTACATGAATGTCAGAATCATTATTCACAAATTCCAGTGGACAAGAACGCACATAAATGTTGGGTTCAGAAACAGTTGTGTCTTTGTATGTCGGCCATATTACTCAGATATGCAGCAGAGAATCATCTGACTTAGACAGCTAAATTACATTAGACAGCACTAGAGTTGTCATGTTTACCAAATTTTTTAAACTTTGATACAATACTAGTATAAATACTCAATGCTTTTTTGATACCACAGCAAAAAGAAAAAAAAACTCCTATGCACACACAATAGTAGTAATATTTCTTTTAAATAAACAACCTGCACACAGTGCTGTTGCACTTAGATCCTTTTTTTATGGTGTTGGTGCTTCAGATGCTATAATTAAGGGATAATTAACAGGTATTTTATTGTTTTAAACATGTGGTATTGAAAAAGTATTGAAGTATCAAAACTTTTTACAACCTTATATGGTACAGTGGTGTCCAGAACTCTTTAATTCACTACCATTAACTGTTAGATTTACTTATTTATTAAAAGACAAGTACATTAATTGATACAAATGTGATCCTACTGATAATATTGTTGACTACTACTTGTAAACATGTTTTCAAACATCACTGATAAATGCTTGATTGACAAATGTTACCAAAAAATGTGTGAATAAGAACTCCCATGTATTTCAATTTCAAAGTTTTTCCTTGTTGACTTATGTCACATTCATATAATTCAACGACAACAACACTAAAGTCAGCAATAATTTCTTTTAATACAGCTTCAGTTTGTGCTATAACACTACTTAGTACATGTAAGAGCAGAGGTAGAAGATAGACATATTGTTGCAGTTTCAAGCTTTTGGTTTTACTCGAGGCACAAACTGGATTAAAAGAGTCTATTAATAGACAGAGTGTGCAAATTCTTTTCCAATCTGCTATGACTTTGACGTCAGTTGAAAGTGTCCCATCTTGTTTAATTCTTGACTGAATGCAGCATGTTTTTTCCACAGTTTTAAAAGTTGACACCATCTATTGAGTTTGCTAATATGGTCCTCTCTTTGTTGTTGTCACTGCAGTTTATGATCAAATACTGAAAAAGAAACATTGCTTACAACAATATTAAGAGCTTTTAAGTTTCTGGGACACATTTGTTTTTATAAGGACAAATATTATAGCATCAAACTGTACCTAAACCTGAGAATTTTTTTATTTTGTTTTAATCTTAAATGTGTAGAAATGTGAAACCACCAGCTGCAGATGGAATAAGCCAATTCCTTTTCCTTCATTTAAAACCAAACCATGTAAGATTTAAAAAAAGTCCTTTCTATTTCAGATGCCACATCACCAATTATGAGATTAATTTACATCTTAATGTTACAGTCATTAAGCACAAACTCTGTTGATAAGTATGTTGTGTACTGTAACAGCCACCAGGGGGCATTAGAGTCCATGACTTAGACACGACAGGAAGACACTTGCCAGATAAAACCTTGTGTTGGCACTTTGCCTCACAACTACCACATAATAATATTAAAATAAAAGTACTCAAAAGTCTTTAAAGCTGTTTGTGAAACTGACCAAGTCTGAAAAAAATGGACCCATTCTCTCAATGAAAATAGGACTGGCTATTGATTTTCTTTTCGTACTCCCATATGTGTACTCTCATTTATTTCTGCAGGTCTGTGGAACCTGGTGTCACTGTTCTCCAACCTTTGTCTCTTTGTCTTGATGCCCTTTGCATATTTCTTCCTGGAGTCTGAAGGATTTGCGGGATCCAAAAAGGTACATTCATTTACTTACATATTTGTTGTAGGATTTTGATGCATTGTTTGCATTTCCTTTGTCTGTCAACAAGGTTAAAGTCGGGGTAGGCGGTTCATTTTTGGTGTCATTGAGGAAAAGTTCAATATTAACCTTTAAGTATAATAGCATTCAAGTGGTCTGAGAGAAAACTATAACCTCTAATCCTCCTCCTGGCTTTGTTTTCAGGCTTTACAAATTTTAATCAAGAGCCTCTGGCCAATCACTGGTCTGTAAGATAGTTCATTATTGAGTTTCATTCCGAAAATGTAAAGCATTTGATGACCTAGGAATAAGACTCCACCCCTTCTCTAGAATTGCTTACAATCATCAAAAAAGATGATGACGTTAAATTAGAGATGGAAAAATTAGTTTGCTGGCTGTTTAGAAGTGTGGACCAAACTAAACAAATCCTAAAGAAAAATTATCCAAAGTCTGGAAATTCACTTTCATTCAGTTTTTGTGATACTGATATTGAAGTGATTTATTAATTATTGGTCAAAGGTGAAAACTAGACAATTTGCATGGTTTAAAAAATTAATAAGAAATATGAAACTTTAAGTGGAAAATGTGGAATGCCTTTTATTTTATTTCTTTTGTATTGATGTGTTTGCATACTTTGCTATCCATGCTAAGGGGTTCCCTCTTAACAGCCAAAGTAGCAGCAGCAGCAGCAGGTGCCTAGTCCTTGCCCTCTCCCTGACTCACGCCACTGACTGTAACTGCCACCGCGGAAAGCTCATTAACCATGAAAGTCTGAATCTGGACTTCGCCCAGCGCCACATCCTGACAAACCCTTCCAATAAGGCCATAGGCTGCAAACGCTTCAACACTGCTGCATCGGCCCCACTGATTTAAAGCCTGATTCCTTGTCACCCCCTCCCCAGCCCCCTAAAATAAAACTTCAAAAGGACAGGCTAATAATCGAGTTGTAAGGCTCAGCGAACTTCCTCGTTTAATTGATTACCCCCAAAAAAAGAGGCTGGGGGCTCGTGTTCCAAAAGTCCATAAAGTCGCAGCAACATGACAGCACAATAGAGCCTCGCAAAATGGAGGGGGAAAGATTTACTTTTAATACACCTCTATCCTGTGTCACAGTTTGAAACCTTTCTGGTTTATGTCCCTCCTGGCAAAAGCACATAAAAATTAGCCTGTACTGTAGTGTATAGCCAGTTCTTTTCTTCCTCAGCCCACTAATTTGTTTCGGTTGGATTTGTTCGGTAGAGAGGGCAGACCCTGATGTGTAGGAAGCAGGATGAGGGCCTCTTTCACGTTCCTCCTTTTTGTTCTCTTTCATTTCAGCAAGACTGTTTCTTGCTACTGATCTTCCATAAATGTGCTTAGAGGAAGCACTGTTCAGTGTTGAGCTGCACGTCCAGGTCTATATTGTGTGTTTGCTATGGAAGGGGTGGAGGTGACACTCCTGTTTCACTTGAAAAAAAAAAAAAAATCTCTCAGCTGCCTGCAGAGTCGATCATGCTGCCGACAGCAACAGGAATGTAAAACACAGATCTGAGTTTTTATAATGTGATATTATCCCTTTCCCCAATAACAGCATTAGACCACAATGTCATAAGGTTTTATGTGGCATTTTAACCTCCTGGGCTAATGTTATGGCACTGCAAGGTCCTTTTGACTGCGGAAATGAAGTGAATGATGAATTTCACTACTAACGGTGTAAGTCAGCCTTTTCATGTGGCTGTGTTTACTTTTGACGATGTACTAAAAGACGCCACCAGAATAAAGATGGAAATGTGGATGTTTTTTTTGAATGTTAACTGTTCAGCTCGTCAGAGGCTCTGTCAACCGAGTGATTAATAGTTTAACAAATTGTCCAAATTGTGGATGAATCAGAGCGACTTAGGGTCTTGATGTCAGATGTTATGATCTAGCTTTATTTGCTGCTGTAAAATGTCTCCCAACTTTACTGCTGTGTTCTCAAATCTTTGTATAGAAGCTGCATCACAGAGGCCACTAAAGGTCGTTGTGTAGTTCAGGCCTTTTGGTCCTGATCACCTTTTAGAAACATCCATACTGTGGTGTAATGGTGTCATTGAATCTTACATATAAAGTAGTATTCTAAAATCAGGGTCTGTACGGGTGCAGGAAATCCTTTAACAGTTGAATTTTAATGTGGTGTTTAGTTGGCGATTACTTAAATGGTTGATACCTAATCGATTAATCAACTAATCGTTACAGCTGTAGTGATGTTTTCAAGGTTTGAAAAGTGCCTAATTACTTTTGCCTTTCACACTAAATGGAGATGACTGCTCCATCCACGACAGGTGACACATTTTGAAACATGAAACTTTATTGTGTTTTCCTCTAAACTGTCTTCCATCTGTAGAATGCTATCACAAAACAGAATTTTGATTGTTTATAGCACAATAACATCTTATTTAATGTGATGAAGAAGTGAAATAATAATTTTGAGAATATCTATGTTCTTAATTTACCACAGCTGTAAGGTGCTGGAAAATTCTGGAAAAAGTGGTTGAATCTGACTTAGGAAAATATGAAGGAATCCTGTTTTAGTGCATTATGAAACATATACATCTCCCTTTTTAGGCTTTATAAAGTCCAATATAGCATTACTTTCACTTATCTGTTCTAATTGTCTCCACACCGCCAGCAGATGGCATTGTAATGATGAGAGCCGTCCCTGTCATCCTTATTGAGATGATCAGTGTGTTCTGACAGACTGTGAAGACATCAGCAGCAGCCTTTGTTCAGACTTCTATTTATATCAAGGGACTTAAGTTGACTTAATTATTACACATGACGAGTATGATATCTTGAAGCTATATTTACTCAAAAACAATTAGATCAAGGTAAAAAAAACAAAAAACTTCCAGGTCTATTTCTAGTGTAGTCTAAATTTTACTGTGTTACACTAAAGCTCAGATGTTTATTAGCTAACAAAATGTGTATTCAGTGCCGCAGTCTGAATTGTATGATTAAAAAGTATGCAGAAATTCCAGAAAGTTTTAATATTTTGAGGTGTTTTCTCAACACTTTTGCATCAAGAAACATTATAAATTGTTGAAAGTATGCGTTGCAGTGAATAGTCTTTGAGTCTTACCCACAGTATTGAAATGTGTTTGATCCTGAAACGAGTTGGAACGAGTCTGACCCCCTGACTGACCCAGCAAAGGGGCAACAGGTTTCATCTGGTAGTTAAAGAAACTCCTCATCAATCTCATCCTAAGCCCTAACCCGCCAATGATGAGAAGTGTGTTTATTGTGGAGGGAGAGGAGGAGGTGGGGGGGAGAAAACGTCTCGCCGAGCAAACCCCGCGTGGTGTTACTAAGATACTCGTCTTTGTTGGAGCTCCACAATGGGGGCCTGGATATTTATTTCAAATCTCCTGCACATGCAGACATTTTTCCCAGGCCTTCTTTTCGGGCAGGGCCAGCCGGAGAATATAAAGTGGTGTTTACATACCTTCCTTTAAGGTCACAATGTCTCCCTAAAGCTGCCTGTTACAATGTTCGTTACCATGGCAACATATTAGTTCGAGCTAGGAATTTAAAAAAGAACAAGCGAGTTGCTCAGGATTTTTTTTTTTCCCTCCTCTCGTGACTCAGTTTTTCTAAACAAAGTGATAAGTTCTGAAGCTCTGCTAGATTTTTAGCTGTTCTTTTTTAAAACGAGATATTGTCTTATACATGCAAACTGAATTAATACAACTCATTTACACAACTTTAAGTTGGGCAGAGTATTATGTTGATAGGCTACGAGATGTACTTGGCTCTAATAAGAGAGGGAAAAAAACTGATTTTTTGATGCATCAAAATTCCCACTTCAGAGATTGCAAATCGATGCAAAAAGGTCAATATACAGAAGGGTAAAACCTAGTTTTCTTTTGTAAGATTGGACTGTACCTTTCTTACGTCTGGACCAATTGGATGGTGAAATGTAACAAATGCAAACATGTACGTTGTGTTTACATTCTAAACTAGGCTGCTTTGGTGAGGATGGCTGAGCGTGAGCAATCGCAGATGCATACCATCCGACTTTTAGCTTAATTAAGTTTAAAAGTAGAGCAACCTGAACAAGAACCACACTCTATGCAAGATGTGTTTAACTAAACTAGATATGGATCTTTGAAAATACTTTAAAAGTAGCAGTTAGCCTCAGTAGCTATGTTTACATTCTTATAGAATTTCCAACATAACTTTATATGTGTGCTTAATATCTGATTAAACATGAGTTCATTCATCAGAATAGAACTTTTTTTTTTACATGATTTGCTACCGCCATGTTTCTGTCCCTCCTGGAAAATTGTTTGTGACACGGCAACCAGCCCCATGTTGGGAAAACGTGCAGGAACAATATATTTATTCCAGCGAGAGAGAAGTGATCAGATTAAGCGTTCACATGGGTATTATGATTGAGGTTATTTACATGGGGCACTTTTAATCTGAGTGGACCGTTATTCCAATTATATAGCGTCCATGTAAATGCATCTTGTGAGAAAAAATAAATCATGCACAGAAATAAGAACATTTGATGCATTGATAACTGTTTTATAATCGAGCTATAGACCTATAAATTGGACTTGAGTCAAATCTTGAGGTGCCAAGAGATTCCCACCCCTGGGCTCTAACCTTTTGCTTGACAATAAAGCCAGGATACAGTCAAGTATTCTTTGAAGACGTATCAGTCTGACACCTTTCTGTAATCAGAACAAGCTGCCATCACTGTAGGATGTCAAATAAAACTTGAAGCTGCTTCCTTCATTTAAATCCTTCTGTTTTCTGACTCATCTGGTGAATCAGCCATGAAACCAGCAGGGAAACAGGAGGTTTAATTCATGTCCCAAAAAACCAATATACTCAACTTTCACAACAATGTTTTCCCTTTCTTGCCATATCCTCCTCCCTCCCTCTTTAGTTTGAACGATACGATGTGATGCTGATCATTTTCCATGCTTTCGTGTCATTGGTGCTTTATTAAGAAGTCTTATTAAGAGTCTTTAGAAGTTCATTGTGCAGCTTTACAGGGGAGTGTCCCTCTCCTCTGCTTTCTGTCTTCGACACGGTCACTGCGCTGTGGCCGACTGGTTGAAGGATACACTAATAAGGTCCCTGGGCATCTGGCATGTCTTTAGCAAAGAGGGCAGTCCTTTTGCTGGCGAGCAAGAAAAAAAGGACCCTGCCCCCTCCCTCACTTATTACACTCTTGGCCCTTGTTCCACACGCCCCTGACAGTGAGCAGAAGGATGGTCTGCGGGATGATCTCTGCCACCGCCTGCTGACCTGCTAAGGATTGATGGCAGCAACTAGGAAGCTCCTGCACCACCTAACTCTTCCTTTGTCTGAATTCTCTCTCAGCCCCCAGCATCCAGCGCAGCCCTGAACCTTCCCAAGTATCATCTCTCACTCTCTCTCAGGCCTGGGTCATATGGCTTATAAATAGTAGCTTGACATTTTTGGGCTATGCTTCGATATACAATATATATCTCGATATTATCTCGACCAATACTGGATTTTTGGGGCAGAAAATTCTAACATTGATATAACGGTTTTTAGTCTTCATACAGAATGTAATATATAGAATATAGAATATACTTAAACACAAATCCTTTGCTAAGATCCCTCAGTAGTGGTTAACCCTTGTTTCAAATATATGTAATGGAGGCAGGATATTTTACAGTTTAACAATAAACTTTATTGTCCAAAATGAAACAGTAAACTGATATTTCTAATAATTATGAATAATGGAAAATAAAAAAAATCACAAATAGAGCAGAATATATGTACATATTGAACCCGAATTAATAAAAAGGACATAAGATACATAAAATGCTGCTTGCAAAGCTAAGAAATAAAAACAAAACTGTGACAGGCCAATACCAGGCTGACAATAAAGGTCACGCTTTACTCGATATAAGCATTTTCTCTCAAATTACGTACTGTAAATTCTCAAATAGCGATGATTTTATAGAATATGATGCATTACTGTAGATCTTAAACAGGGGGTCCAGAACTCCTTGGAGGTCCTCAGAGATACTGCAAATTGTTGTTTGACAATTTTTTGAAAGTTTTTTTTCCCTTATTATTACAACATGAATTCAACAAAGCAAAAAAACAGATTTGGTAACTTCATGAAGAGGAAATTCTCATATACCATCCACCTCAGAAACCACTGACGAAAGTGCAGAGGCTTAAGCTTGCGGAGCTAACATTAGTCATGCTACAACTACTGCTGACCTGTCAGCTACGGTTAAGAGCAAGCGAGCAAAGACCTGAAAAGTTGTGGTCCCTGCTCTGCTATTAGCGAAAGGGGCCATGGCCTAAAACATGTTGAACACCACTACTGTTGATTAAACTACCCAACAGTATACAAAGTATGGCTGGATGATGGAAAAAAAATCAAATAATCATCGGTAATGTGGATATAATGACTAAGCAGGTAAAGGTAAATGATAGAACGGCTAGAAATTACATCATTTTACTGTAATGCAGCCTTTAAAACCAGGAAAAGACAACACTTATGCTATATCACGATGTAATGGTATCTAGTCTCTTATCATATTTATTCTTTATATAATATTTATATATTGCCCAGTCCTACTCTTGCTCACACTTGTCTGCCATTGCACAGTAGCATTCAACTTCCAGAGGTGAACTCTACACTACATCAAAGACGGTGGCAGATTGTGCTTTAGCTTTTCTGCAGAGCGGGCTAGGCGAAAAAGCTTGTGAACTGTTTCCAGGCCCTCTGCGGCTTTGTGTAATTGGTTGGATTTGGAGGTTGATTTACTTGGCTGGTCGTGTGTGTCTCTGTCTGAACTCATGCATGTTTGTTTGCTACTGCATATGAAGCGGTTACTTTCCCTCTCTGGCCACTACACGCATTTCTTGGAAGTCTCTCCAGTCTTGTTTCGAGCATAGCTGCAGTTAAGCAGCCCCTCACTCGATGTCGGTGTGAGGATCAGGGGATGCTGAATATTTCAGAGCTGCTATATTTAGAGGTAGTTACACATTTAGAATGGCAAGAATAGAAACTTTCAGCGGGCGCTCTGGATGCCAAGGCGCAGGTCTTTTTCTTTTTTTCCCTCCCTTCCTTCACCAGTTGACAGTTTTATCTTTGATCAGTGATGATAGCTTAGTCAGATTTTCCTATTTTTGTACAGTATTTGGTGTACACGTTGGCCCTTCCTTACCTTTGTTAAAAGGAACAAAGGACTTAGAATAGTTAAGGATAGATGTAACTTTCAGTCTGCAATGTCATGCATGTGCATGGATCAGCGAAACCAATCTGGGCTCACAGTCCAGTGTCCTCTTTCTCATGTCTGACAAAGTGGATTGTTCTTCCAGTGAGGCAGGAGCCGGGGATGATAGTAAGGGAGGTGACAAGCATTGCCTTTGCCCTAAATGATCTGAATGGGTAATGATTTGAGTCTTATAAATGATTGAGAGACCTATCTAAAGGGAATACACCTTCAGCATGGCATGGGCAGCTTGTTAAGGTGGACTGGTGCGCTTGAGCGGATGCACGTCCTGCCTTCGGCTTCTGCTCGTCCTGATGCATCCTTAAGAGAGCGCGTGTGGGACGTGGCTGAAGTCCCTGAAAGCATTCCTCTCTCACCTCTCTTACCTCCGGGGAATGAGATGCGCTCAGACGTTGACTCCTCTCCTCCACCAGTCTCTCTTTCTCTCTCTGTTGTTCTCTCTCTTTATTTCGCTCTCCATCTCTTCCTTTCTCCCTCTTTTTTATATATATATATTGCCAGTGTTGAGTGTTTTCCCCACTGCCCAGTTGAACTGGGCTGTGAGATGCTTGATTGCAGCATCCATCTAGTGAACTCAGTGTGAGGGTGTGTGCAAAAGAGCACGAGGTAGTCAGCAGAATTGAAAGTCCATGCCAGATTTGTGGCTATATTTTTAGTGTATTGATCTGCATTGAATGATGAATTTCATGGCAAAACAGCAAATATGTGTATATGGTTCCCTTAAGATATGTTATCACTGTGATGGATCTATTAATGTTACATGTTTATTTCTAATATATCACTATGATTATTTAGCTTTGTTTCATGCTGACTAAAGACTCTATCAGGCCCACTTACTTCCTGCAACATTACCTGTCGAGTAGCTGCAGTGTCCACCTTGGCCACACTGGGGCACTCCAGACCCTGCCCACTTTCCTCCCTGTTGTGCTAGAAAATTCTGCACTCACTCACTGAGGCTTATCCAGAATGTCACCGTAAGAGGAGGCGAGAGGCAAGTGATTGCTCAGTGATAGCGAAAGGCTGCTACAGGGGATTTTCACCACTGACAATGGGTGAAATATGTGAATAAGCTTAAATCCCCATATCGCTATTCAAAGTATGGACCAAATGGGTCAGTGGTAATGTGTAGACATTTCACCAAACATGTCTGTGACCCATGGATGCTAATATGCAAGAAACATGATTGTAAAAGAGGTAGGAGCTCAAGAGTGGGTTACTCATAATTATAAGTAGCATCGGAGTAAGGTGCTTTATCCTTTAAAAAGTTACGAGACCAGTACCAATACCATCAATCTTAAAGTTATTACCATACCAATACCACTTCATTCAATACCTACGGAACTGAAGCACTCCTGAAATAATATTTGCAGATGTAATACATATCAGATGCCACATGCGTGTACAGCCTCAATTCCAAAAAAGTTGTGACACTGTGTAAAAAGTAAATAAAAACAGAATGCAATGATTTATGATTTGCAATGATGTAGACAAGATGTTTATAGTTCTGATTAACTATATTGTTAAAAACAAGTCACTCTGAATTCGATGCCTGCAACACATTCCAAAAAAGTTTGGTGAGGGGCTGCAGTTGTTGAAGTTTTGAAAGCAAAATTCTTCTCAATTCTTGCTTGATATACAGCCTCAGCTTCCCAACAGTCTGGGGTCTCTGTTGTAGTATTTTGCAATTCATAATATGTTAGACGTTTCCATTGGGAGACAGGTTTGGACTGCAGACAGGCCGGTCTAGAACCTGCAATCTGTCACTACAAAGCCACTCTGTTGTAACACATGCAGAATGTGTCTTGGCATTGTCTCAGTGAAATAAGCAGGGGCATCCCGGAATAAGATTTTGTCTGGATGGCAGCATATGTTGCTCCAAAACCTGTATGCTGTTTTCAGCATTAATGGAGCCTCACAGATGTGACAGTTAACCCATTCCATCTGGTCTTGTCTTGTACTGTATGCTAGCGTTTTACACAGCGTCCCAGCTTTTTTAGAATCATGGTTGTAGTATAGCCATACTTTTGAATGTTTTGGTGGCATCTCAGCATGCTGAAGACTGTATGGGTTGTAGCTGCTCTGGTGGTGGGTTACATTGTCGTAATTGGCTATGAACAAAATCATACAAATAGTGATTGTTTTCTTGATCTTGGTGCAAAAAGGATTGAATGCTGGTATTGTTTGTCTGGAGAAGTTTTGATACTACTTAAGCCTGCCTTAATTCAGTTGATACATTTTAAAGGTATTGAGAATGGCTGTGCAAATAATTTAAATATCACCCAAATTGCAATGTGGCCAGGTGCAACATCTATGCAATTAGCAGAGGCTGCAGTTTCTTTGATGAAGGAAAAATGTGCGACAAAACAGCATTATAATGATTGTCTGTTTAATGATGGTATTGTAGTGCAGTAGAGAGGCATACAAACCTTGTTCTCTTGATACAAGAAAACATGTTTGTTTGGCACAAACCCCAACAAATGTCACATCATCTTGATTTTAATAGTTTTTTCAACTGAGATGGAAATTGTGATGCAAAAATGATCATTACGACTAATTGTGAATCATATCTCAATTGCAAAATCTGACATAAACAATCGTAATATGATTTTTCTTTTTCATACTGTTCAGCCCTAGTATTGAGTACTGATATCCAGACCTACATAGGAGAGAATACAGCTGTTTAACAGTGACCCAAATCATAATACAAATGTTAAAGGACAGGTGGTTTGAATTACAGTCATGAACTGTGTTGGGAATCTAAAGAAAATTAAGCCGTGTCTGATTTAATCGGCAGAATTGGAACCATTTTAATTCTATGAAGTGACTTGATTAACTGGGGACTTTCAAAGAGAGACCCCCTTCATGTACCTGTTGGCAAATACTGAACAGCAACCACACAGCCATTATGTTAGCTGGTAACAAATTGCTCATATGTGCCCAATTTAAGCAGCGCTCCCAAAGCAGAAAGCCCTTGTTATCCCGTGCCTGGTCGCCTACCTGACATGTGTATGAGCACGCCTATCTATCTTACAGTGCTAGACAGCTTGGCTCTCCAGCAGGGGGGGAAATGGAAACTGTGTGAACAGGTAGAGGAGGACTTTATTAACCACTCAGCAGTTTGTGACCCGGAAAACCCAAATTACCCCAAAACCCTCTCGTCTGCGCGGCCCGGGACACGACCGTGGTGCTAAGGGAGCTCCTAATCGGCCCCAGATGGGAGGCCTGCTCTTGATCGCAGACAGTAGCTGACCCAGCCAGGCTTCATGCTCCTTACAGCACCCCCTGCCCCCCACCCCTACTCTTTTTAATTTCACCTCTGCCACCACCAGCCCCTGTTAGACCTACTTTATAGACCACAATATGTGTGTATAAAAGAGCTGTTTTACACAGGAATCTGTGGGAGTGTTTATGTCATGTTTGTGTGCTGTGAATGGAAATGATGGTGTTTAATATGAGCGAGGCAGGATGGAGACGTCTTGTAAAATCAATCTTGTTTTATGTTTTAAAATCAAATATGAAATGTGGGAAATAGCACCCCCAGCACAGTGCAGTAGTTTAATTAACACTTTTTAAAATGTATTTTGATTTAAAATGTGTATATTTGTTATGATATTGATTACAGCCATGTTAGCATTGTCTAATAAGATTTTTTTCTGTACACTTTTCTGTCAGGGCATTAAGGCACGTATTCTAGAGACCTTTGTGATGCTCTTCCTGTTGGCTTTGCTCATCCTGGGCATCGTGTGGGTGGCATCAGCACTCATTGACAATGATGCAGCCAGTATGGAGTCACTCTATGGTACGTTTTCAAAGCATTTTGTCATTTGTGCTTATAAATCTCTTGTATTTATAAGGAATAGTTTGACAATTTGAGAAATCTGCTGTTTTGCTTCTGATAGAGTTAGATGACAAGACTGATGCCTCTCTTCATGTCTCTGCATTAAATATGAAGCTTGAGACGCAAGTTGATTAGCTTAGCTTAGCATAAAGACTGGAATCGTGGAAACAGGTACAGAGTTGGTTGTACACCTACCAGCGCTTCTAGAGCTGCAACTAACGATTATATTAATTATTGATTAATCTGTCAATCTTTTTCTCAATTAATGGAAAAGTTATTTAGTCCATAAAATGTCAGAAAATGTTGAAAAATGTTGATCAGCGTTTCCCAAAGCCAAAGATGATGTCCTCAAATGTCTTGTTTTGTCTTCACCCCAAAGATATTCAGTTTACTGTCAGAATAAAAAACAAAGGTAAAAAATCTATGATTCCAGCTTTCTGAAACTATTTCTAGTGTATTTTCCACATTGTAGAACTAGATCTTTTTCAGCCTATATTTCCAAAATATAGAGCTATTCCTCAGAAGTCTGTATTTCATTAAAAGAATGTATTTCTTTCCGTAGATCTTTGGGAATTTTACCTGCCATACCTCTACTCCTGTATATCTCTAATGGGAGGACTGCTTTTACTCAGTAAGCCATTTAACTTCTTGTGCACACTGAAAACATCAATATTATGATGTGGAGTCAATGCCATCTATTTAAAATAGCTGAATTAATCTTATTTTGATTAAACAGTAAGGCTGATCATGCTGTTTTCTGTTTCATACACAGTGTGCACTCCTGTGGGATTGTCCAGGATGTTCACCGTCATGGGTCAGCTCCTTGTGAAGCCAACAGTAAGTGATCTGTATTTATGGTTGTTCTGTAAATGGTTTGGTCAGTACAACTTTAAAATGAGTAGTTTTCTCTGAAAGACTACAGAGTTGAACTTGAACAGTTCTGCTCAGACTTGAGGCCACTTTGCTCCTCCATTCAAGATGTCTGTCTCAGTCGGCCATTTACATGCGCGACAGAGGACTACAAATACATCACCAACTCATCCTCCCATCTGCCATCTCTCCGGTCCCACTTTGGGCCTAATTATAACCCATTTCATCTCTTCCTCCTCTGCTCCCTCCCCTTTAGATCCTGGAGGACCTGGATGAGCAGATTTACTGCATCCATTTGCAGGAGGAAGCCCTTCAGAGGAGATTAAACGGTATGTCTGTGGGAGACGTGTTGGCACATTATAGGGGAGGGGAGGGGTTGACTGCCCTATTGGGTGTGATGGAGCGCGCCACACTGGAATCAATTAGCATTGAAAATTCAGCCAGTCACACACACACACTCACAGAAGCAAAAAGTCTACACACACGACACCGGCCTTTCCTCACCGCTGTCTTACTCTCATAACTTTCTGCTAAAGGGCAAAGCAGCCACCATGGCAAGGACCATATTTTATGTTTAGGAAGTTTAAGGATCCATTTAAGACACTCCAGTGCCACTGTCACTGCTGGCGAAATGATTGCCTCATTTAATGTCAGGCCTAGAATGGTAGCCTGGGTAATAGGATGGAAATGAAATCTTTTACAAGAACTTTTGGCGAGGTCCTGTGGACATTAGAGCGACTTTTCAGTGACTTCTGAAAGGAGAGCAAGAGCCTCGGCACAAAGGGAAAGTTTGAAGAGTCTAAGGATGGTGACTGGTATTTTTTTCTAGCCTGAATTTCCTTTTCACGTTCCAGCCTCTTGTGTTCCCAAATTCCTTGTTTGACGTTGACTAATCTCAAAAAGCAGGAAGTATTTGGGCCAAATTCCAAAACCTACTTTAATATTAACTCAAGCACGCAACCAAGTGTACAGATGCGAGTAAATGAAGAGGATGAGCGTCCTTTCAAACCAGGGAGGTAAGGGAGATCGCTCCCTGATAACGCGTGTTTTCAAACGCTATGCCGGCCACCTCCATAGACTGCCACCAATGCGTATGGTTCCTTAAGGCTCATTCCACACTGGCCTGCTTTGAAGTAACTGATAGAATAATTGTAATCTGTTCCTTATCATCTCCAACAGTGTTTGATCTTTACAAATCTCTGTGAGGCCAAAAAAAAAACAAAAAACTGTGGTCAACATCGTCATGTGTGCGCAGAAGCCAAGCTGCAGGCCACTGTTACCTGTTAAAAAGGTGGAAATTAAAGACAAAGGAGGATGTTGACATGAATGATTTCATGCACATACTGTATGCATGTGCGCACACTCAACGTTCACGTTCACACTCAGGCCGAAATGGTGTTCCTTTGATCTGCAGAGAGCGCCGAGCAGACGGCAGTTCAGGAACAGTTCACAGGACACACTCCAGAGGCGACCAATGTTGTCTTCTTGCTTCACCTGTGTCTGCTCTCCATCCCAGCTCCTTCACCAGATTATCCTCTTAGCAAGTTTGTGTTTGTAGACGTGGACTGTTGAGCCACATCAGTTGATGCATCAATGTTTATTTACACATCTGGCCCTTTGTTGTCGTCACTCTACATGTAATTGCCCATTTGTAATAACATTGTTGATGTTTTAAATCTTGTAGATCAGAAGCTTAAATTGGATGATCAGGCATGTTTGTCTGTTTTCCTCGTCAAGGGTATGATGAACATGATGATGAATATGTGAAATGTTTTCAGGCATGTCCCTCGAACTATCAGATAAGCTTCTAACACTTACGAGAAACGATTTTTATAATTTACTTGCATAATATTGCACCCTTTATTTACTGCTTTTTTAAAGGACCAGTGTGTAAGATTTAGAGGGATCTATTGGCAGGACATTCAATGATGTTTTCATTAGTGTATAATCAACTGAAAATAACAGGGTGGCTACAATCCTAAAATTCCAATTTATTGATAAAAGGCCTTAAAAAGTATTAAATAATTTAGAATTCTGTTCTGGCATGGAGATCTAGTTACTTAGGTAAACTACAGCACTCCGGTTTCCATTTACTTTCTATGTAATTTTAATTGTTTATGTTTCCATTTAGCCTTTAATATCTAGTATTTCAGAGCAAGTCTCATTTATGTCATTGCACCTGTCAACTTCAGCTGGCGACTCCCTACTCACAATATAAATATGAGGAACGATATTGGCTGGAAATATCTTTGAGCAAATAATTGTCCAACTCCAACAATATTTGGGCAAAAAACAAGCTGTAAAAAGAGGGTAAATCATCAGTCCAATCTACACAAGGAAGTTGACTTGGTTGATTTTGACAACAGACTGTCTATAGGCTAAATTAGACAGATTTGTAGTGTACAGTTGTAGTGTTTCATATCATTAAGGACAATTTTTTCACACTAATAAACATATTTGTTCAAATGTTCTTGTCAGTTGTTGTAAAGTTGTAAATATCCCAGATAAAAGAGACCATTTTTTAAAGTCATGTTTCACACAGAAATTTCCAAATTTGACTGGTCTAGTAAAGAAGAAATGACATAAAAGGAAACACACAGTTGTTATAAACCAATTAAATAACCATTGGGCTTTGGATTTTAACTGGTTACCAGAAGTAGAAGATGTCGTCGAAGTATAAGCTAGTAACCAAATTACACAAGTATACTGCAGTACAGGCAATGTGGCATGCACACTTGCCCACACTGCCCTCTCAAGACCCTGATATACTGATAGCAGAGCAACAGTGCGCCTGTCCAGATGCTATGCGGCACAATGACCTTGCCGGTGCCTCTGTTGTCTCAGCATGGTGTTTAGCATATGTGTGGAATGGATGACGTAATTTTTCGACTGTGGTGAAGGTTGGAGAGGATACGTTGAATTACTCTGGGCCTTTCCTGGCTGCCAGAAGCCTCACTCAGCATCTCTGCCTCGCTGTAACTCAGCCTTTTACTTGATGCTGCCAGCAGAAGGAGAAGAAGGATATATTTAACTTCAGTTTGGAGTGATGTCATTGAGGATACTGCAGTTGAAATTCTCACCATTTTCCCCTACAGCCCAAAACAAGTGATGATAGTGTGCTTTGTCTTTAGTTAGATCTGCTGTTTTTCATGGCTGCTATTCATTTGATCAATGATTTATCTGTTTTGAGTGACGGGTAAGGCCATGTTTGGATATGTCATGCACAAAGGTGATAGATTAGTTCACTTGCGGCTGAGCAGATTTGGCTTCCCTGAGGCAGAGTTTTCAGTTGGAGCTGCTGAACTGTCCCTGACATTTCCTGTTGTGTTGTGACTGCGTTTGCTCGGAGGGTTCAAACTTTCCCCGCTTAGATCCTGGGACAGGTATCTGCGAGGGCACAGACAACACTGTTAACTCTCTCTCTCCCCGTCTATCTCACCTCTCTTGCCTACTTAAACCCATCCAGACAGGGCGTGTCATAATAACAGAGGGAAGAAAAAGGTTTGATCAAAGTGATTGGTCCTTCACTCCTGTAACAAAGATGAAAGATGGTATTTTTATTGCACGCTAGTAACGGTGTAACACTGAACTAATTGGTCTTGATCTGCCAATCACCCCAGGGGATGCAAATGGATACTCTTCGACTTTGGCCCCGAGGGGCCTGTACGCTAGTGCGTCGAGCTGGAAGGAAAACAGAGTAAAATAGATAAATTAGCCTTAAATGAGCTGGCCTTGTGGTTTTCCTGGAGAATCCCTTGCTGTCTTCTCCAGCCCACTCAACCAGTTGTGGCATGTGCTAGACAGCTCCTGACACAAGAGATTATTTTTACTTGTTTGAGATCACATTGTTGTGTTCTGAGAAGGATCACTTGTTTTGATGGGATTTCTTAATAAAGATAAGTCAAATACCATATGCTGGGGTAAGACAAGTACACTGAGAAGTTAACATGCTCTTAATTAGGACTTCATCTTCTATTTTTTCTGATTTGATGCACTTGGTGTGTGAGAAATGTCTGTTTTACTGTTGCTTTCCAACCAAATGAAGAGTTCAAGTGGTCTGGCAGATACAGTATACATATCACATATCAAAAAAGTGGTGCCTTAGTTGTTCTTTGTTTAAACAACATTAGCGCTGAAACACTAAGTAGACGTAAGTGAGCGATTACTCATCTCAGTTGTTTAATGAAGCAAAAAAGCCAAACGTTTTCTGGTTCGAGACTCTCAGATATGACACTTTTCTTCTTTTCTTTGTTTTCTATGATTTGAAATTATAGCTGGTTGGACTTTTATAAAGGTAAAACAAGACTCTAGGAACTTGTGATGGCACTTTCATAATTTGTTTGACATTTGAGACATTTAAAACTATGGTTGGTAAGGTTGGAGAAACCAAAAAGAGTAAACTGAGGGGCATTGTCGCTTTTGGCTGTGCTGAGTCAAACCATGCCGCACTGATTTGCATTTCCACAGCCAACCTGTGACGACTCGTGTTTCTCCCCAAAACAAGTGTGTGCTGCAAAACTCAACTCGTGTTTGTGCAGTAAACCAGAGAGAAAGGTTTTTTTTAAAAGTCTCTGAGTTTTACAACTTCTAATTGAATTTCTTTGGTTTAAAGTTAAGTTTCTCTCCTTTGTAGCTGCTTGTACTTTCAGGTATCTGCTTCATTTTACTGTTTCATGTTTGCTTTCAGCTGGCTAGGACTGGTGTTAAGTGACTGCTGATGAAAATCAAACATTAAAGATGGTTAGCCCTGTTATAATAGAGATGCAAATCCCTGCCATGTTGGGCTGATGTGGCAAGTGAAACTAAGTGAAACCAAGCCAGTACATGTGTGTGGAAAAGGGGGACTAGATTTTGAAAATAACTAGCTGAACCAGGGAGAGCAGCACAGCACATCATTGTCAATGCTAACAGTGCTAACTCTATTGAACTACCTCATGTCTCATTCACATGAAAAAAACTAAACATTTAGCATTGTCATAATGAATGTGGACAACAAACATGACTATTGTTCGTACTCACAGCTGTCAAGCTAGCATGTTAGCATTGGGACTCTTGCAGCAGTTTCTCTGCCATTGATCTGTGACAAGCTTACTTGAGCTGTGGCGATATATCTGCCTAGCCTTGTGGAAGACTCCAGTCATGCATGGGTGGGCTGGTGTGTCAGTAAAAAGACATTACCTACTCTTGCTTTAATGTTTAATCCATTCATTGAAAAAGATTTTTTTGATAAGAGAAATAATAGTTAGTTGCATTTTTTATTAATTTCAGTGGTTTCTGTCTTTGCAGGATCATCCACACACACTTATACTCGAGGAAGCTTTACTCACCAGCTCAACAAAGAACTGGACAACATTAAAAATCAAAGGAATAAATTGGGTAAGTATTTGTATTGTGTGACAAGGCTGATATATTTTGTCTTAAGACCTTGAATTGCCATGGAAATATATGCCAAGAAGTTAGCTTTTTACATATTGCTGACAGGCAGCCGCTTTCTCCCCGTATGCCTTAATTTCTTAATTTGGACTTGGACCAGAACTGCCTGATAATTTTCCATCCATTTTAGGATATTATAAATGAGGCCTGAGCCTTTTGGGGAGCAGGGTGGGGGTGGGGTGGGGAGCACAAAGGCACTTAGGATATTGGACAAGATGCAAACTTTATATTGTAGCAAGCCTTTTAGTGATGTCATTAATTTAGAAGGATGGTGCATATAAAGTGCACTTGGCAAACTTCTCGGGCAGGCAGGGTGGGTGCACTTTGAGAATAAGGAGGACTAACAAGGTTGGAAATGGAGAAAGAAAGTCAATATGGCAAGGAGTAGAGGGCAGTCAGATACACATTGTAAGGGGACAGTAGATGTCCATAACAGAAGACGTAGTGCCATGTGGTCTACAGGCTGTCAGCAGTGTCTGCAAATGTGACGGATGAGCTGTTGAAATAAGAGGAAGATGGAAGATATAAACTTGAAATGTTTCATCTGGCTCGGAAGAAAGAGGCACAATAGTTGCCCGCCACATGCACACACACACATTCTGACCAAAAATATAAATCACAGGATTAATTTTGTTGCATTTCTTTTCATCCAGGATTTATTGTTGTTTCCACTAATTAAAGCAACGATGAGTGTGGCTAATTAAAGAGGAAGAGCATAATGTTTTGAAGGTTATGAAATGTATATTACCTGGAGGGGGGTGGTTGTGATGAGAGGTGAGATTGTGTTTGATACACACACTCACGATATGTTTTACCAAACCGAGCTGTACAAACCCTGTAAATAAAGCCAGAGGGCTTGAGGTTTATATAGTTGTCTTTGATGAATGTATTAATTAACCAATGGTGGAAAGTGGTTTGTAATGGAGGAGTTGAGCTCATCTCTGAATCTTGTTATTAAAAAGTGGTTTATACCTGGTGAGTATTTTTCCATTGATAAGACCGATGATGAGGGTCACACACAAGGGAAAGGCTAAGAGCTCACGCTGCAATTTAAACTACCATAAAATCAAGCTACTGCTCTTGTTATTTGGTTGCTTCAAATAAGGCTTAACGTTCACAGTTTCTCTTGACTGCCCCCCCAATGTGTGTTTGATGAAAACACGTTTTCATCAAAAATAAACTTAACTTTTACCTCTTCTTTTCTCCGAGGGTGGGGGCCAATGTAGCGATTTGTGCTGCTACTTTGACATGGTGACATTTAATTTGGAGCCAGTAAATGTTAAATAAATAGCCCCTCACTTAAAAATAAAATACATCAGGTCTGCAGTTTAAATTCAGTGACTGCCTCCCTTACAGCCTGCCAGACTCCATTAACATTTTGCTCAGTTTAACTGTTATAAACATCTACTCCTAAAAGATTCTTAATGATTTCTTACAACTCATAAACATACACCGACTCATTCAGTGACCATTTAGCATTAATTTTAGCTCTAATAAATGTGACATGGGCAAACAAAAATGGTGATTCTGGCCCAGAATAGAAATTTCAAAGGAGGACATACTGGCTGTAGCACTGCTGTTGGAGAAGCGAGTATTTCAACATAGCATGTTTCCTTAATCTTTGATGAGATATCATGGTCATATTATGGGATTACAGTAAATAAATTACATGTTTCTCTCGCAAATTTGTGTTTTGTAACCGCATTTTAGCTGGTTGAAAAGAGGGCGAAAAGTGGTCTTAGATGTTCAGATTTAACATCAACCAGTTTTCAACTAGAATTCAACGTTGGTGCTCACAGGGTAGTGCTATATTTCTTAAGACTAACAACCTCACATTTTGTCTAACTGTCATTTCCTCTCAGAGAGAAGAAAGAAAGCATCAGGTTGGGAGAAGAACTTGTTGTATCCCATGGTGATGCTGATCCTGCTCACAGGAACGGTGAGTGTTGCTGGGACTGACCTATCATTAAGCCCAAACTGTTTACTCATGGCGTACATAGCCTGGCAGGTGGCCATCGGGACTAACACCCTCTACCTCAAACCCTGTCCTCTCACAGTTTCCCCACAGAGTCTGGGTGTGGAAACTACTTTTGTTTAATAGCTGTTTAAGACAATGCTGAATAGCCACCTGCACCAACTGTGATTTTCAACAGATTATAGTGTGGGAATACTATTTATGCCGTCTGATATTGTTGGATAAGGCAAGAAAGGCCATGTGAGAGGCATGGCACGTGCATCAAACAACCCCCACATTGTTCAGGCTTTGAGAAGCTTAATGTTGGAACAGTTTACAATCACAAGATGGTTATTATGCACTACCATACTTACGGATCAGCAAGGCACCCACAATTCAATTATATCATGATGCCGGATACTTTTAGGATTTGATCAATCTTTTTATAACTGTGTAAACAAATCTTTGTCTTCCTCTCTGTCTGCAGACAATCTCCGTTATCATCGTGGCATTGAATATCCTCTACCTTCTGGTGGATGAGACTGCCATGCCCAAGGGATCCACAGTAAGCTTACCATCTAACTGAAGTACATTTCTACCCCCCACACACACGCCAACACACACCCAGAATGTAAACTGCAGAAGAGCCTGCCTATCAGACCTGCCATGTTCCTGGCGGGGACATAAATCAAATTCCGGATATGCTCAGATGCATGTTGGAAGAAAAGGCCCGACCAGATGTTTATCAGGCCCCAGCCTTGTGCCTCTGGTTTTGTTTTGGAAGCTCATTGAAAGTCATTTCACAGCAGTGTGCAGATTCAATGAGCTCGCTACGTGTCTCAAAGTCCACAGTGTGTGAATAAGCCTCCCTCCCTGCTTAGGCAGACAGGGCCAGGTGAAGGGCTCTCACTGTGCGGTGGGCTAACAGAGTGTGAGATTCTCATCTCCGCCTAACATGCAATGTGTTTTAAGCTCTCCTTATCTCATCTCATCTCATCTGCAGTGACAGAGGTGCATGTGTGCGCGTGCTTGCATGTGCGCGTCAGTTTGTGGTTGCATTCTTGTCTGAGAGGGGGCAACATAATGTATCCTATTTCTCCCTCATTTCATTTTGCGTCTCGCGGGCAACTGACAGAGCTGCCCTCGACATTCCAATTATTTTATTGAGCAGAGATGTTTTCTTTGGCATGACGCATCGCAGAAAATCCCCCAAATTACACTTGTCATGCAGCTTGAAGCTGTCCTCCCTGACAGCGTGGCCCCACTAAATGGTTTACGCGTTTCTTTAAGCTGGATGGATGCCACACCTCTGATCTCACAGCACTACGAGGGATGGGGGGAGGTCTCGTCCTCCAAAACAATCGATACTGATATGATATCCATCTATCCACCCCGTTAACCTCACCCTCCAGCTCTCAAACTCTCTGCCCCTCTAGCACAGAAATTCCCTCGCAGTCTGGAAGGAGATAAGCACAGAGCAGAGAAAGTGATATAAAGAAGAAGAAAGTGGTTGGTCTGAGGTTTGGAGGAAGAACTGCTGGAGCAAAGAGACTCAGACTGTGGGAAAGTCAAATGAGGCCCCGATGTGCTGATTGTTGTGGGGGGGAGAGCACAATGGAAGTGCCCTGTCAATGTTTGTCTTCCCTTCCTACTAAGCATCCCGCCATAGTCTACAGCATACTGAGCAGTGCCCCGATTGCCTTGACAGAGCAGAGGATGGAAGTAGAGAGGGGTGATGAGGAGCAAGGAGAGAGGAAGAGGAACAGCAGGTGGATGGGGATGAGGAGATACTGTAGAGACAACAAGGAAGAGAAGAGGAGGAGGGGAACTGAAGCTGCCTCTGTCAAAGGACACCATGTTTTACAGCTTGATGTACAAGCACTAAGAGGGACTAATAAAAATGTTACTGCAGGCCCTCCTCTTTGGTTGTAACCACACTTGACACGGTATTTTGTAAAATGGACAATTAGCTGCAACTGGACACCAATTTTCACCTCACTAATGCTGGCCTTCTCTCAACACACACAAACCTACATAATAACATCTTCACACTTCCCCTGCATACATACTTTAGCTAAGACCTTCAAACTTTAGTCTATAAGTAAATGCAAAGATCAGTGTGAGAAATATCCTTTCTGGCTTTCTGACATAATGTGAGTTCAGAGACAGTTCACCCCAAAATCAAAAATACATATCTTTCCCTCTTACCTGTAGTGCTTTTTATCCATCAAGATTGTTTTGGTGTTAGCTGCCAAGTTCAGGAGATATCAGCAGTAGAGACGTCTGCCTCTCAAATATAATGGAAGTAGATAGCTCTCAGCTTGTGGTGCTCAAAGCAGCAAAAAATATATTTGAAAAACTCAACAGCAGTGTCCAGAAATCATGACCTGATTACTCAAGATAGTCTACGGACGCTGTTGTCTGCAGTTTCATGTAGGAACTTCTTTCCAGTAGAAAGTAGTTTCTTTCTAGTAAAAATAAAGTAGATCCCATAGATTCTACCGTGCCTCTTTCTTCTAAGAAAACTATTTCCTTCTTTTATTCTTTCTTAGAAAGAAACCTGTTATCTTTCTATGGTAGGATCTACCAGAACTACTTTCTTTCAGCAGTAGAATCTACCGGAACTACTTGTTTTCTACTATTCTAATACATGGAATAGTTCCTACATGAAACTGCTCACAAGGGCTGTGGATTATCTTGAGTAACCGGGTCATGATTTCTGGAAAGAGACATTGCTGTAGAGTTTTTTAAAATGTATTTTTGGTGCTAGTTTGATTATGTCTCTACAATCAGTATCTCCAAAATTCTGCAACTCACACCAAAACAATCTAGGTGAATAAGTAGCACTACAGGTAAATATATGCTTTTTTGAATTTGGGATGAACTGTCCCTTTATAATCTATAGCTATGATACTGTAAGGTTGGCAGCCAGCTGAACTAGAGGGAAAGGTTCAATTCCATTTTGGTTGCGATCTCTCAACACTGTCATCACACCTGCCATTTATTATTTAAAGCTAATTATGGGAAACTGATTCCTGAAATAAGGAAGAATTTGACAGGATGGTCTTACAGTGAGAGTGATTGTACCACTGGGACTACTGTTGATCCACTCTTTGCCCATAAATGTCTATAGCTGTACAGTTAAAAAAAAATTGGATAAATGATGTTGACATTTTTATAGCAAGATGAAGTGTTATTAAATACATGAATCTGCTATGGCTAAAAAGAATAGATAGCACAATTCATCGCTTTAATTACTGAAATGATTAAAGATAAAACCACAATATGGATGGGATCGGAGCAAATAGTATGTCCAAATGTGCCTTTGGAGTCTCTCCAATTAATGATTTAAACATCCAGAGGGAAATTTATTAATGAATAGATAAATGTGTCTGTAACAATGCTATCAGCCTCTACATTTAGAGCTTCAAAAAAAAAAGCTAAATTAATTCAGACTTTATTATTACTTTATTATTATTCACAAGGGATTCATGAATGATATTTGTATAAACACTTGGCAGCCTTTTAATCACATCCCCACGCAAAAGGATGTACCACTGTTCTTGACTGACATATGTGCACTGATGTTAAATGTATTCCATGTAGGTGGCCCCCGTTTTTTAACCTCATACTGGGAGCCTTCACCAGCACAGTTACAGGTTACAGTTCCACAAACATCCAGATTCTTTTGTGCCTTTTACTTCAACATTCTACAAAAACAAGAACAGTGAACTCATCACCAGGTAGCTGCCAATATGCCGGGGCAGCTGACGTATGAGTTTACTAAGCTTACTCAACCTGCTAACCAAGCATGCATGATAAATATCAGGATCAATAAGTTATCAGCTGATATTGGCCCATCTAGCTCTATCAATCTGTATCAATATCAACATATATTAGCTGATAAATATAGCCTATAATAATATATGATCTGACAGGTTATTTCAAAACATTTCATTTGAATTCTTCCACAAAATGCAAAAGTTTTTTGATGAACTTTTCTGGAAAAACTAAACGAACATTTGAAGAGTCAAAACTGTTTTTGAATCATATTAAATCATCCATCTTTGCTCTGTACATCTGAGCCTTTCTTACGCTCAGGCGTGCTTAAACTACAGGTTATATGAATTTCTATTTAAAATACATTCCTCGTGCATTCCTACTGCTAATGCAGTTTAAGTGGCCATAATATGACACATCTAAGGACGTAATGTACTGACGTGTGTGCCGCCAGTTTCCTCAACAAGCTGAGAAGTCTAGTTCGTTTGCCTTCAGGAAACACCACATCACAGTTTGTTGGAAAAAAGTGTCACAGTTAAGGAAGGCGATGTTAAGTTGCGTTCAGAGTCATAAGTATACATTTGGACCACCAAATTTAGTGGCTTGGTGGCACGTGGAGCAGTGGTTAAAAATATTAGCATTTACTCTAATATATTAGTAAATTATTTTATCCTGTTCATGTGTCCAGCAAGAAGTCAGTCAATGGGACGGGAGCCAGATGAAGTTCTGCATTGAGGACATCGGTGCGCATGCTCTATGGGCCATGAAAAAACGTTTTGATGGAGCGCCATATTGAATGTGCCACCTATTATTATTTGCAAAAAAAATCCATAGTGTCAAGTTATCAGGTTATTCTTTGTAAGACAAAGCGTTTGATATCCTGGAGGTGCAAATGCTCACAAGTGGAACATTTTGAGTGAATGCTGGTGGGGTGTTTCAGCATTTTTTTGTGTACTGTATGTGGTTCACTCTGTGTCAAATGGCAGACTCTTGGTCAAGATCATTGCCTCCAACTGAAAGAATAATGTAAAGTGTGGTTTGAAGTTGTTGATCACATTGAGACTTCAGTTTAGAACAGATACTGTGTGGTGGTTCTCACTCATACATCCAAGCACTTTATGAACTCAGTATCTCATGTTAATAGCATCTCTGTATATTATATTTACTGTGTTTTTATGGCTGCGTCTTTCTCCTACTTTTTAGACATGTGATAGCCGGGGGAATTACCAGTGTGTGTCAGAAGATGAGAGTTAAGAGAGGGAAGGAGTGGAAATAGTTATAGCTATACAAAAAGTTGAAGTAAATGTATTAGGATGTCTCTTGGTTGCCTTCTTTTTAAATTAAGTTTTCAAAAATGGTACCATTACTTAGGAGACCCACTTGAGGTCAAATGGTGAGAACATGAGGCTGACAACCTTGCCGGTGTGCAGGTATTGCAAGGTGTTAATCTTTCAAGCAACAAATGCAATGTGTCTACTGAAAGAGCCGTGGCATGCAGCACAGATGAATCTAGCAGCGCCCCCACCTCTCCGCCAACCCCTCCCTTTCTTTGACACACACAAACACACACTCCATCACCCTTCCTGCTACTGGAATGAAAAGAAGTAAGAGTTGAAAGGAGGCGTACTGTGAAAGCTAGCTGTCCTGAGCGCGCGCATACACGCATATACTTTGAGTACCCACACACACACAGTCTTAATGCATGCCCGCCCTCCCTCCATTAATAAATTACATCAGATGCTGTCTGCTAATTCCCCGTGTAAGAGAGAAAGAGCACTGCACCATGGCTCTGCAGTAAGCTCCCAGGGATGACAGTTGCATAAAAAGGCATGAAACAACCTGCCAGCTTTCCTTTTTTCTTCAGGCGCTTATACAAAACAAATCAAGACGAGGACACTCAAGGTGGGCAAGAAAGAAATAAAAAAACAACATAAATTATAACCTTTAACTAAGACAGTAGTCTCAATATATACTGTGCAACTGTAATATATTTGATATGACAAGAATAGTTAATGCTGTACTGTCCATACTGTTGCTGTCATGCATTGGTATTGAAAGGTGCTGTATTGGAATTGCATCCATCCATTTATGTACACCTCATATAGATAAGATTGTAGTAATGTAAATATTATTTATTTATTTGAAAAGGGACAATGTATCTTAATCAACATTCAAACAAATGTAATTGCAGCCGAATTAGCTAAAGCAGGGCTCAATGTAAATTTTTTTTTTTTTTTCACTTGCCTAGACGGGCAAGTGGGTCAGAAATCTACTTGCCCAACGTCAGTTTTTACTTTACCATGTACAAATTGCGTTATTAACAGTTATTAAATAACAAAAACCAAAATTAATTGTCGCGTTTAATCCTTGTTTTTTGTCAGTATAAACCCAAAGATATTGTTTCATATGATAATAAACAAAGAAAAGTGGCAAAAGATTAATCGATTATCGAAATAATTAATTCTTTTTTACCACTTGCATGGTCCTGCATTTTTGTTGCCCCAGGCAAGCAGGCAGTCCTTACTGTTGAGCCCTGTAAAGACTAGTTTTTTTTGGCAGTCCCTTTGCCAGATGTTGTTTGGCACCCTAGAGTAATAGAAATTATATATTATATCCAATAGTTAGAATAGTTTAAGACATATTACGTTGTGGTAAAAAATGTATACAAACGTGTACCCTGTATAAGTTGAAAGACAGCGGTCTGTGGTCACTTCTTACTTGAGGACATAATGTATAGTCCTGTATGTGCCCCGTACAACACACTGATCCTTTAGAGGATCAAACCTTGTGCCAAGTCCGACAAAAGCAAATATTTATCATTTGACAACACAGATGCTTGGTATGTGCAGCGTATGTAGATGTATGTCTTTTTCCTGCTCCAGTTTCAAAAGGCCTTAGGGGTTTAAGGGTTGGGGGGGCAGGGCAAGCAGGGGGGTACGCCTAGTGTGTTTGCTGGAGTATTTGTTTTGTTGTTTTTATGTTTTTGGCGTGCTTTCAGCCTGTACACTCTTCTTACCGTAAGCAATGTGCCGTTTTTGTTTGAACACCTGTTCACATATTGTATGATCGACAGTGATTTGAAAAGAGCCTCTTTCATCTTGTTCCATTCATTACTTAGCCAATTTGATTCTGTCTTTCTCAAGTGGGGAAATTCTTCATGCACCGCGTACTTACTTTGCAGGATTTCTGTAATTGCATGTGTGTGCAACTGCCTGCAGTGCTGTCGTTTCCCATTTTCTTCTTTCTTTATTTGTGATGTGTTTATATAAGATTGGTGTGTGATGACATTGAATAACCCAGTTTTCTGTCTGTGTCTTCCTGTATTTTCCAGGACCGAGGCATTAGGAACACCTCTCTGTCCGCATTTGGCGTGGCTCAGGCAGCGCTGGAGATCATCCTCATGTTGTATCCTTTCTGTGACCTCCCCCCACCAACACCTTTTGTCTGTGGCCGAAGTAGCATGCTCCATGGCCAAGAGCAACATTGTCGAGCCAGCTTTGTTTACTCAGGACATAGTTCAGCCGGACATCTTCCGGAAGACATGTTGTGCTGTTTCGTCACCTTTTATCATAGCTGAAAAGGTGCAGACATGAGATGCTTCAAAAGACGACTCAATGAAGCTGCTTTGCGATGAGCAGAGAAGTGTTTTTGCTCCTTGATTGATTTGCTGAACAGCTACATGATGGTGTCCTCTGTCGTTGGCTTCTACAGCCTGCGAGTCTTTGAGGTACTCACTCCCAGGAAGGATGACACAACCATGACAACGGTAAGGATGGTACGGGAGGACGGGGTGCGGGGTGAAGTGGGGGCAAGGGTGCTGAGTTTGCTCCTAAGGTGCTGATGTGTTTGAGACCCCCTGTGTTTCATCTATTTCCTCTTTTCCCCCCTTCACTCTCCCGCCTTCCGAACTCCTACTGCTCACTAATGTTTTCCTCAGGGCCCCTCAATGGCTTTAGTTGATCTGTCCAATATTTGTTTGTGGGTTGCGCAAACACTGGCAAAGTGCAAGCTCCTTTCTTGTACATCAGAGGGAGAGTGGGGTTTTTGGGGGGGGAGTCGGGGGGTGGAGGATGTGTGCTCTGTTTGGCCCATAGTGGCACCTATTCACTTGGTAATGAGTTTGGGAGTGGTGAGGCTTGTTAACTAGCCATGACGCTCCAGTGAAAGGGCTTGAAAGGACAACAGAGAGAACCTGGTAATGAGCAACTTCAGAGGTACTAATTGTACGATATGTGGAACCAATTTAACATCAAGTGGTGTGTGCATATGTGTGGGCATGTCATGGCTGAAAACGATGGGGCAAGGGGTGTTTTTTCCTTACACATCCCAAGTTTTCTCCATTTAAAAACTGGGGATGTAGTGACAGCAAAAACTTGAGGTACAAGAATGCCAAGATAAAAAGTCCACAATATATTTGTCCCGAGGGTTAGGGTTAGGGGTAAGAAAAATTACTTGAAAAAAATGTCTTTTATTAAATAGTAAATCTGATGTGTATGACATTTTTGTTTGTATAAAAAGTTTTTCCTTTTAACTTAAAGTGCCCCTGCTTTCCTTCTCTATTAAAACAAAATAAGCCATGACATGAGTTCTCTTTTTCATTGGATACTTGAATTATGTGTGTACAGTTGCAAAAAAGAAACAATGGCAGCAGTCCTGTAATAAAGCAAAATAAAGAAGTAAAATAATTAGCCATGTAATATTGCAGTAGATGTTGTCACAGTCTGATACAGTACTGAGGCATATTTTTATAGCATAATAACCAATATACCATCACGTCCCTATTAAAAACTGTACATTACAATGTGCTTGAGAGATCTGAAGATTGATTCATGTGTTCTGATTTGTAGATCATTGGCTGCTGTGTTTCCATCTTGGTCCTGAGTTCAGCCCTGCCAGTGATGTCCAGAACTCTAGGTGAGTACCGGTGTGTGTGTTTGTCTGTTTTTCGGCCTGTTTTGGAGAGTGTGTGGGCATCGTAATTCCACAATTAATCTGAATGTACATATGAAATATAAAGATAATAAGAAGAAAATAGGAACACACTTGGACATTTTGGGAAACAGGCTTATTCTCTTTCTTGCTGAGTTAGATGAGAAGACCAGTACCACATTCTGTCCACACACTAAATGTGAATCTACAGTCAGCAGCCGCTGAGCTTAGCTTAGCATGAAGACTGGAAACAGAGGGAAACAGCTAGCCTGGCTTGCTCCAAAGGTCATAAAATCCACCAACTGGCACCTCTAAAGCTTATAAATTAATATGTTGGATCAAAAATAAGAATAAACGAACAAGAACGAAAGTCAAAATGACCAGCCAAGAAATACACTCGCAAACAAATCCCCCAGTAAAACTGCAACTTGTCATTTTACTCATTTACTCACTTAAGGGACCAGTATGTAGGCTTCAGTGGCACCTAGAGGTGAGGTTGCAGATAGCAACCAACTGAATACCGCTCGCATCACCTTCCACTTCCAAGCATGAAGGAGAAACTATGGTAAGAGCGAAACTGGTGCAAAACGTGAAAGGCTGTTATACAGAGCCAGTATTTTGTTTTTCTATTCTGGGTTACTGGAGAAACATGGCGGTGCAACATGGCAGACTGTGGAAGAGAGCCTGCACCCTCTGTAGATATAAACAGCTCATTGTAAGGTAACAATAACATTTTTTTTTCTTATTTTCAGGTGATTATTCTAATGAAAACATACTTCTGAATATATACCACATTCTGCCTGTTGATCCCCATAAATCTTACATACTGGACCTTTTAGGTTTTGTATGGATCAAACAATCCAGATGTAACATGTTAATGTACTTCAGAGGTGCTGGCAGGTGGATGTTGCTGCCTTTTGACAGAGCCAGGATAGCGGTTTTCCCCGTTTTCAAGTCATTCTGCTAAGCTAAGCTAACCAGCTGCTAGCTATAGCTTCATATTTATAATAAAGACATGAGTGCTGTTGATTTAATCATCTCTCGGCAAGAAAGAGAGTAAGCCTATTTCTCAAAATGTCCAACTTTTTTTAAAAGAGAAATGTAAGTTCAACTATATTATCAGAGATGTCAAAACAAAAAGAGTGGCTACCCCTCCTCCACAACAGTTTTCAGCGCCGCCGCCAACCGCAGACCATTAAAGTTAGCAAGTTGAATTCTCCTATAGTTTCCCATAGTGACATTAGAAAGGAGTGCAGGGTGAAGGGGTAAAAATGACAGGAGTAGCACCATCACAATGGCACTAATAAACATGCAGAGTGCAGAGCACAGCTGTTCAAATAGCACTACTCTGTGTGTGTATTTGAGTGTGTGTGAGAGAGACCAACAGAGTGGGTAAATGGGACGGAGTGAGCATACAGTGACTCATTGGGAGCTTTACAAAATATCAACAGGTTCTGCTTTGTGACGCTGAATAGATTAAAAGGAATAAATGCATGAGACAGAGTTAAAGAGAAAAGGCCTCCCAGCAAAAGAAAAAAAAAAGACATGTGGAGAGTTGAGTGTGACGAAGTGAGATGTTACGAAACAAGGGTTTTGTGTGTTGACGTGAGGTGTTTTTTGTGTGTGTCCATGTGGGAAACATGCACTGTATAAGAAAATGGGAAACTGTATCACACTGCAAAAAAGTATGCTTAAGTCTCTCTGTTTTAATAATGTAGTGACACTAAATGAATACTGTATCATGAGCAGTTTCTCCAGGTTATGGTTATTTGGAAACTCCCAAAAAAAGGACAGTGTGTCAAATTATAAGCCAACAGAGAATTATCACCCAAATCTACACCCTCCCGAGGCTTTTCCGGATCATTATAGTGAGTTTCTGCAACTTGACTGTTTTGGTTCACTGTTACCATTCTCCAGTATTGTTTTCAGCAAAAAGTGACAAACTGCAAAGATCTAATTATGAGGAAATATCTTCTATCAGCAAGAAATTGGTAAAGACCAAAAACAGAGCTTAAAGAAAAAAGTAAATATTGGACTTATATTTATCAGGTGGGAAACATGACTCCAAATGAATGATAATGTTGTTTTGTATCTGCTGGATATATACTATACGCATATATTCATAGAAATAGTTGAAATTGAAAAAGTCCAATATTTCCCTGAAATGTAGTATAATGTATCAGAAAATGGGAACACTGAAGTTCAGGTACCTCAAAATTGTATAGTGCTTGAGTAAATGTACTTAGCTACATCCCACTACTGGATTTTTAAATATGCTTAATCACCCCACCTCTACCTGACCGTTAAATCCAGTTACATGTAGTACACTATCATACACAAACACACTGTGCCACTTTAATTTTAATTACCTAGTATTAAAATGCTGCATGTATTGGATGGTGGAAGAATACCTCTTATAGTTTGATAAAGACTTGAACCAGGGATGCTGCAAATTCGTCTTTCTTAAGTCTACGTCCTTTTTGAGAACTGGTCATGGATATGTGCCTTTTATGTTGTGATTTTTAGATACATTAATAGCCAGGAGCAGGCATGACTCAAATGCCAGTAGCCTCACATATTGAGTGTTGCTCACACATAGAAAATAATCCCACTGTGCCACACAACCCTAATGAATCCAGCATATGCTTCTTGGATGCATGACCAGCTGCATGCTAATGCCTCCAACTCTGCGACTGTACCCCTGACATTTCAAATGCCAAGCATCTTTTTACCGCCAATTAGATTTTCTCAAATTACCAAACCAAGATCAAAACCTTTGGCATTAGAAATAGATGTAGCCAGACCACAGTGGCAAGCTGTATCAACTAGGGTCTCCATCATCTCTCTCCTTGTCTCTTCACAGGCAATTTTGTTAAAGGTCCTTGATGCTTGCAAACTGCTTACTGCGGCTGTAAATACATCTCTCCAGACACTGAATCGATTGCCCAATCTAATTGACGACAGAGGTTGTGAAGATGTTACAGGAGAAGTAGAATCTATATAGACTTGTGCTTCTCTACTGTGCCACGTCTGACCAGAATTTCTGCATACAGATTGGACTGAAATAAAACACTGTTGTAGTGCAGTGGTTTAATATACTGATGCAGTAATTTCCTTGGTGATTGTTGCATGCAAAATGAACATCTGAAAAAAGACATAAATATCATTAAATACAATTGTACACATCAGGTTATTGAAAGCTTAATTATAACCCTACATCACTTTATTATTAGATGGCACCACGAGCCCATCCTCGTGCAGCAACCCCTGGATTGACAGGCCCAAAATGGATAAGCAGAAAAACAATAAGGTGTTGATGGTTTTCCAGGCAGCATGCGATCAGCTGTGACAGATGGTTTGAAAATGGTGTAGCAGTGTGGAGCTAAGAGGAGCCTGCAGGAGAAACAGCTCCTTTATCTCTGTCTGAAGGTCCTGGGAGAGAGAGATGAAGTCCACCTGCAAACCACCTTTGCTGCTATACTTAGTCATCCACCCTTTCATTTTCCACAGGGAGCAGTCCTTACAATACTGCAGACTAAGACACAGTCATATAATGAAAATATAAGCAGAAACTTTGCAGTGCAGTGGATCAGGGGATGTTTGTGCAAGTTTCAGTCTCAATCAAATAAGATACATAAAATTGGTATGTACATA